>JAQIXA010002280.1:0-18717 GCA_034699045.1 Nanhermannia cf. coronata Gr-Ori-00579 | reverse complement strand
TATCCAGTTGATTCAACAGATAGGCCAAAAGTAACAAGGCTTTAATATAAATATAAAAAAATTTGATTTTTGACAAAATTTAACAAAATTTTATTGATATTTACCTAAAACATAAAGAGAGTAGAGAGAAGCTCCCTTTGTCAATTGCAAAGACGTACACCAAGCAAATGCCGAAGCCATTTTTATACAAAATTTTTGCAAAAATTAATAAAAAAATCCAAAATTTTGGCTAATTTTTAGGCAAACTAAGGGTCTAATGGCTAAGACAAAGTGACAAATTCACAATAATTTATACAAATGGTGATTCGAGGATGTTTATTCTGGATTAGATTCATTTAACACTGCTTTATCCACTAATTACATGGACAAAAATCTAAGAAAATGTAAAATCCACTTGTATATTACGTATTATGTAACCGAACTGCTGAACTAGTAAAATATAATGGATTTTTAATGAATTAAATGGCTTGATACAAAAATGATACAAAATCTTTTACTTTATAATGTCTAGTAGGTATGTAAAACAAAAGTAAATATTTTTACAAAAGTTCACATAAGAGTAGTATGATATGAACTGCGGCATTATTCAGTAGAGAAGTGAGATTTTAAGTTTTTTGAATTTACAGACTTTAAAATTTGAATGGATATTCATATTAGTACCTTATACCTAGTATATTGAGTCCGTAATATAATAATGAATGTTCTTCCTCCTGCTTTTATTATTCTTTTTTACCCCCTTTCAAATTCAACTTAATAAGTACCTTCAAGTAGGTATCTACTACTTACCTACAAGTATTATGGACTTTGTAATAGTAATACATTTAATGCTATTTACTATTTAGCTTTGTAAATTATCTTATGCTCATTTTATGATGTTCATTTATACGTCAATTTGTTTAGTCACTTATGTTATGCATAGACAAGCTATTTGTTCAAAATTTATTTAGCCAAGCTATCTATTTGTTCATGTCAAAAGTTCAAATAGATCATATTTTTTATTTTGATTCTCAAAAACAATACATTACGTAAGGTTATAGAGTATGGTAATTTGATCCTTTTTTTTCAAAAATAAAGTTAAAATTAGACATTTGAGTTTACTGATTCGATTAGTTGTCCTAATTCCAAATGTGTCGGATAGATATTTAAATCTACATTTAAATTATACTTTAGTATTAGATTCGGATCTCCTTACAAGCTTTTATACCCATTGTAAATGGTATAAAAAGTTAGTTAAGTTATGTCATGTCATGACCCGAAGGATTTATATCTCAATTTGATGAAATAAAAAAAGTAATTCGATTCGATATACTAAACTAGAGAGTACATTTGACATACAGGATTTTTTCTTTCCTTAAAGATAAGTAGTTAGAAAATCAAATTGTAAAGGTTCAAATTGTACATTTCATGAGTTTTTGTTTAAAATTTAAAGAAACTATCGTAGATTCGATTTGTCTATTATACTACTCGTAGTTCTAGACATTAGGATAAGTAGGCTTTTATAAACTATCAATCAAAAGAATTTTATCATACGTATGGTATTTACATAAGTATATGTTATAATCTATTTAACTAGTTTTTATAGCCATAAAAGCTCTTAATTAGAGCAAAGGATTTTGAGATTGTAACTTAAATCAATATATGACTAATTAACTGTTCAATGGGTTTTTGTTGCATTTCCGTATTTTATTAGATAAGCTTTTAGAAATTGAACATTTATTAAAGTCTTAAAAATCTAATTTAGAAAATTCATTACTAAATCAAACTTTAAAATGCTATAACATATTATCAGTAATTTTGCTTTTTGCCTCATTCAAGAGAAAAATGAAACAAAATATTGGTCAATATTATGAGTATCACACCTTTGAACTTGAATCTAAAATTTTCAACTAAATAATTGCCTACTCTCATGTTTAGTATATTAAATAACATGATACAATTATTATTTATTTTATTTGAATATTGAGTACCCTACTTATTGAATCTGTTTACATACTAAACCATATTATAATTCAAAATTATCAAAATGTCTCGTTTAGTAAGAGGATTTTTTAGCAAAATTATTCAGGAAAATTGTATCAAAATAAAAAAAATGACATAAAAAGCAGACCAATTCTATCGAAATCTTATCGTATTTATTTATTCATATAAATTCATGTAGTTTTCTGAAATATTGATGCTTATTTCGATAATTTTGAGAGTATTTCTTGCTGATGACAGCTATTTTCAATTTTTATCAAAATCATTGTATAAAATAGTACCCTACATAAATACTTAACTTTCAAATAAAAGAATTGTTGGTGTAGGCGAGTCTGTCTATGAAGTTGTAGAAAATATTGCATATTGCTTCCCACACCCTTAAATATAAATATATTAAACATATACCTAGTAGATACAAAGTAATGTAGGTAATAAATATTTTATGCACTTTCAATTTGTTTTCAGCTGTGAATTGGAATTGGACAAGTATTGAATAAATTAACAAGTTTTCAATAATCGAAATGAATCGAAAGTACATAGTAAATATCACATTGTAAAATATAACTATCATTTCATTATTCAATTTTATGAATTTGTTAAATTATTGAGTACCCTAACTACCCTACCCTAGATATATCAGTTAGTAGTACAATATAAAAAACTTTTGGTAGGTAAGTATGTATCAGTAATATCTATGTACTAGGTATTTACTATACCTAAATACCTATAAGATAAGATTGTCTTTTTTTGATTCAATTTCTTTATATAGGTACTACCTATAGTAGTCGTTATTAAAACAGTGAACATTACTGGCTTTATTTCTGAATAAGAATTTATTTGCATATTATATAAAGTACGAGTATATCAAATTTTGATTAAAAAAATATAAATAATTTATCTACTAAAGAGTAAATATTCTTAATATATGTCCATTAGCATGTTATAATTTTTTTAAATTGAAATTCAGGTAATGATGTGATGTGATACCAAACAATAAAGTAAAGTAATGTAAGTAGATAATTGTAAAATTGATATTCAAATATCTCTGTGAATACAAAATTTTCCGCATCTTTAAATCAAAATCTGCTGATTACATTACAGATAGGTAGCTAGGTACTTGAGCTATTTAAAAAAAAGTAATTATTTTTAAAAGGAAATATTGAGTATCTATTCTAAATATTATTTCTAGTTTATCTAATTATTTGGCCAGAAGCACTAATACATTTAAGGTAATGTCTAATTTAGGAAAGGTCAAGAATAATTTTTCAAAACAAAAGCATAATATACCGTAGATATAGCCCAAATACTTGAGTACCTATATATACAAATAGCAATTAAGTTCTTTAGAAAAAGTCAAAATTAAACTTTTTTATAAATCTGAGCAACTAGTGTATAACATAACCGATTGAATGCATTTTGAATTTTGATTTATTCAAAAAGACCAGCAGCATGCAGTATAAGGGTAGGTAAGAAATAATTAGTCATAAATTAAGCAGTTAATCTTGAGTAGAGATAATTTGGAAAAGGAAACAATTTCATTAAATATTTAAAGCACCCTACCTTAACTTTATTCACAAAAATTTGGTTCATGGTAAATTTTAATAGTTTTTTAAACTCAATCACAATGTATCTATACATATGCCTCTATATTTATTACATATTATGTACAAGTATTAAATGTATTCAGTGTTTAATTACCTTAATTTTTTCCAAATACATAAAACAAAATTTCTTGCGACATTTGCAGCAAAAAATATTTAAACCAGCTATTATACATGTATTTGTATAGGTCTATTTTATGTCAAAAATTTAAAACATATTTGTAAAAGTTGTAATACATTTGTTTAAAGAAAAAATTAGCTTAGGTATAGCCATAAGCAATTTATTTGGGCGTGTACTATAAGATACACACACAATCAGTATTCACATTTTCAATAAGATTGTATTTTATTTAAACAATCTATGCCTATAGTATTCGGCTAGAAATTTAATTATAATATCAAATATGTATTTAGATATTTTTTTTAGCCAGGAGGAGTTTTAAATGTATTATTTATTATTATGTAATTTTTTATTTCCATCTATTTGACCCATATTTTCGAGAGGAATTGCAATTTTTGATTGACCCCCGACGCATAACGCATGCATAATAAATAATAAATTGCCAATTTATTACTGACTCTACTGAACTTGATCTATGTTTCAATCAAAATGAGAGAAAGTACATAAAAATAATTGAAATCTTTTGTATTTATTAACGCAAGTGTATAAATACATACAGTGACTAGTAATGAGTAGTGACTACTATTTATACAATCTATTCATAAATCCTGAGGTTTTTTTGTATTTTTTGCCATAAACATAATTTATATATACTGTATTCCCATTAGAATATAATTGGAATCGGAACTAAAGCTTAGCAGAATTTTGAAAAAATTAAAATAGCCAAATTCTGAATCCTATTTGTACAAAATTTTGTACAAATTTTGCAAAATTTTGCAAAATTTTGCAAAATGAGCATAATAAGTAGGGTAAAGATAGTTGGTTCTAGAGATTTATAAAGATAGTAAAATAGATGTAATAGTAAAGGTATTTAAACGAAGTTTTCATTAAAAACAATTTATTGGCTAAAGTTCAAGTACCTACACTATATGGATTCCTAATAAACATTAAATTAATGTCATCAATTATGCTTCATAATTTACTATCTTACCTAATTTTTTTTATTATAGCTATAGTGCATTAGTACGGATAATGATATGATCCATACACTGGTTATTCTGATACAAAAGTACTAGGAACTATTTAAATGTAAATTGAAATACATATATTGTTGTATTATGCATAAAGGTATTTTGTAAAAGTATCATAATAATTATCTATAGGTATAATAAATCGGTAAAAATGCACAAATATGAATCACGACCTATCAACACGACTATAATGTCTGGGTATACTATTTAATTTATTCAATTCGTTGACTTTAAATAATATTTTGATTTTAATTTTGATACATAACTTCAAATCTAATAAAGATTGTTTTAGCATTATTTTACTATACATAGGTACTTAATTGTAAATTGAATACCTAATTGATTTGTTCCTATTTTTTGCCTTAAAAATTTAAGTTGTATTGTACTAATAGATATATTTACATTTACATACTTGTAAATGATAATGATCGGTACTGTACTGTTTACGAGATTTTTTTGGGGAATTTTGATTCCACGAATTACATAATAAATAGGTACTTACTATTAGTACTTATATCTAATAAAATGCTCAATTAACCTTGACCGAGAAATTTTTTTATGAAAGTAGCAAAAAATATCTATTCAAAAGTATTATGTCTAATAGTAAGTAAAGTATACTTAAGTAAGTACAAAGTTAAAGATTGTCGATTACCTTAATAAAATAAAATATTCAAAATTTCAAAAAATGTGATAACTTTCAGATACCCTCCTATACTTGTACATTTTATTCTTTTACATTATTCATTGGTGCAAAATTATTGATATAATGGTCAAAAATTTATACTTTCTCATAATACAATGGAAAAGTTGAATTAAAGTCAATAATGTCAATTTTTGAAGGTTCATTTAAGATATTCGGTTTAGGTTTAAATGGTCGAAATGGTCTGGGTTTTCGATTTCTTCGCCTTTTATGCCTTGGTCCAATCCAGTTGAGGAAAAGTGGCCAAAGAAATAAAAAGTTGGGTCCAGGCAAAATTCTGGCCATATTTGATTCATGCTCTACATCTAAACCTGCAGCAGGTTCCAACAAAATTTCGCCACTTTCACTGCCTTCTGCTGAAACATTCCGGAATTTTATTACACAAATCAGCAGAACCTTTAAAAAAAGGAGAAAATAAAATTTTTAAAAATCTTTTTTATGATCAGTTCTGAAATCTCATAATTTGGACACAATTTTAAAATTAATTGTAAAATTGAAGACAAAATGTTAGTAGGTACATATTTCAGAAATTTCAGAACTGAATTATAGGTATCGGTATTCAATATACAGTATTAATGAATCAAAAATATTTTGTAAAATCTTTAAAAACTTACAAAAACCAACTTGAAATCCAATCTTTGGGTCATTTCAACAACAAATCTAAACCAA
The DNA here is from genome assembly GCA_034699045.1 of Nanhermannia cf. coronata Gr-Ori-00579. Classification (NCBI taxonomy): domain Eukaryota; kingdom Metazoa; phylum Arthropoda; class Arachnida; order Sarcoptiformes; family Nanhermanniidae; genus Nanhermannia; species Nanhermannia cf. coronata Gr-Ori-00579. The sequence continues at coordinate 12,618 of JAQIXA010002280.1, read as the reverse complement.
ATCTAAACCAAATCATCATAATAATGGTCATATATTTAATTTAAATGGTTTTATATTATAAATTATTATTATTGTCTACTATGTATATGATACCTATAGTATTCTGTAGTATCAATAGTACCCTACCCTAACATAACTTATAACTTATAGGTATGTGACTACATTATTCCCGTTCATTTTAATTACATAGGTATCTATTTTAAACAAGCCATAAATAAGGACCATGGATAATCGACATCTTATTATTCCATGTATTTCAAACTATATGTATAGTAAGTACCCTATGTATGTACTTATTATTTATCTAAGGTGTTGGGTAAATAAGTATATAATAAATCTAATATCCTATAGTTGTAAATAAGTATAATTTCTTTCAAATATTTATGAGCATTTCTATTTTCTATAAGTATCCATATTATGAGAACTTGAATTTGTCATAATTACAATGAACAGTTAAAAGTGACAAAGCTTGGAAGCGTTTGTACAGTATTGTCAAATTAATATTTAATTACCCTAAAACTATCTAAATTATAGAGATGATACTGACACTTTGAATGGATATTGTGCAAGGTAAAGGACAGGTTTTATTCATATTTTTGCAAAAAAAGTTTCAAAATATTGTGAAAAATCACAATAAAAATACGTCAAAAATGTAGAAAATCGATACTTTCGAAGGCTCTTTATTGTTAAAATTTGAGTCTATTTTTATATATACAAAGTACTAACTCGAAGTATATTGAGTAGGTACACTTTTAAATATTTTATGCTGGTTGATATTGATAGGGTAAGTTAAAAAAGCTTCTTTCTACTAAACTGCAATCCATTAGGCTTTTAGATGCAAATTAAGCATCTCAAGTTTCTCAAGAAAATGTATATGAATAAAAATACCCAGTCTTACAGGACTATGAAACCAAGTAATAACAATATTTTTCCAAATAATAATTCAAATAATCCCTTATATTCTACAAACAATGAAAATCTTTCAAGTAATACTGGATTGACAATAATTAATCCTGAGAATTGGATCTTTAGAGGTGAAATTCAGAGTCAAAAAGATCCTCATCAAGATGTTAAAAAACAAAATTTTCCAGTAAATAATCATATGATTGAAAGATCAGATGATATTTATCTGGTTATGAAACCTTTTTTAATTTGGGGTCAACTTATTGGGTTACTACCTTTTCAATTTTTTGCTAATAAACTTGAATGCTTGGAATTCAGGTAAATATTTTTATTAATCATCTAATCATAATTTATGTAATTATTTATCTATGTAATGGTAAACATTTTCTAGATGGATGAATATTTGGGCAATTTATCTGATTTTTGTGACCATGTCTCTTTTTGCAAATGTCATTATTTCAATTTTGGGGATTTTGAATCAAACCAGGTATAAAGAAGATAAGATAGGGGTTAGGGTATACTTAAATAATTTTTTATTAAATATTTTAGTGCAACAGCAACAGAATTAGGTTTGTTTTGAAATTTTTTTTGGAATTTTTTCATTATCTAACTTGTTTCATTTCAGCTTACTCTTTTGGATTTCCCATGTTTTACTTTAATGGATTTTTTATGTAATTTTTTCATTTACTCTCAAAATTTGAAAATTTTAGCCAGGTTTTTCAGAGCTGAATTGACTAAATATACCTACTATATACATATACCATGTTAGTACTATATAATATGAAATTTCAAATCACATTTTTAGATTTCAACATTTCTTTCGAAAATCTCGTGAATTTTTGCAACTTTTCAAATCTTGGTCACATCTAATGTCCCAAACAAGTCTTGAATTGGACAAGAAATTAAGCAGATTTATTCATATTTCAGCATCGGTATTTTATAACCTATTTCTTCATACTATAAATGTCCTACTCGTATTAAAATACTTTGTTTTTTACCTCTTAGGTCATATTTATTTCAGCAGTTCTGGAAAATGCGGCTTTCCACATAAAACTTCTTTTCGATCTTGAGCCTATTACAACTAATAGTAAACAATTTCAAATTTTTTATTATATCTGTAATATCTCTTTTCCTCTCATTTCAATTTCAAGGTACAAATAACAGTACAATAGTTTCAAATGTGAATCAAAAGACTTTTCTTGAAGAATTCTACATCAAAACACATGGCCCTTGGAAAATTGTCCCTTATCATTTCATGACCTCATTACTTTTATTTTTTACAAATAAGTAAGTACCTAACTATAACTTAAATTATGTCCTTTTATGCTTAAGCTAGGGCTGCAGGTTTCCAAAAATTTCAATTAGTTTCAATTTATGCAAAACTTAGTTTAAAATTTGGATTTTCAGAACCGAACTACAAAAGTGATCAATTTTAATGTTTTTCAATTGAAGTTTATAATAAAAACAAGATTTTTTGACCATTTAGATGGGCACTCTACGCTTGGAACTACATTGATTTGCTAATTGCAATTTTTTCCCGAGCAATTGCCTACAAACTTGAGTCTTTAAGAAAAGGTACGTAAGTACGTTACGTAATTTATAAAAAATGAACAAAAATCTAATTTTTTAATTGTGTTTTTAGGAAATAAATGGGAAACATACGAGAGAGATTACAAGATTATTGTCCAATTATTTCATGAATTTGAAAAATTTCTCTCGTAAATACTAACATTTTCTGGTGATTTTATAAAATTTTAATGGTTTCTTAAACAGGCCTCTGATCTTCTATTCTTATCTGATCAATACATTTTCACTTTGTCTTCATGTAAGCTTACCTCTATATTTATTTTCAGCTCTGAAAAACACGATATTGCAATGATAATGATCTCAATTTCACAAATACTACCTTATGTGGTCCATGTAAACTTTGAAACATTCAAAACAGAATTCAGAGCTATTTTGGGTATTTAAAAAATTAAATGCCCAATTAGTTATGGTACATCTGCTTATACAGATACTTATACAATAGAGTGTATATGGGGCGAGTTTGCATTTTGCATGTAAAATGTAAAATTGAGAAAGAATTTTAGTTTGTCAGAACTGAATTTTGAAAATAGGCCATAATTTATTATGTCTACAGCTTCATTTAAGCCTGACACCTTCGAAAAACAAGACAATTATCGAAAGCCTTTACTCAAATTGGAGTTATATTCACCTAATCCTCAGGTTTTTCATTGTCACCCTCTCGGCAGCCTCTTTAAATAAAGAATTTCAAAGAGTTTACATGCATATTCAAGATTGTCCCAAAAAGTTGTTCGATAATAATGTAAGTAAGCTAGGTAATTTAAAATATCTTTCGAATTAAAATATTTTTAATAATTTTTAGATGGAAAGACTGGAGAGACTTGCCAGCCAAAATTATGCTTTTACTGGACTTGGCTGTTTTTCAATCGGATATCCATTCATTTTAAGGGAACCACCAAATTTCTCCATTACCATTTCACCAAAGACATTTCTCCAGCGACAATTATTGTCCAATCCAAAACACCTTTCTCCAAAATCTAAAAATTCGTTAAATAAACATTAAAATATTAAAGTGCTCAATTTTATTTATAGGTATAATTATATAGATAAAGTTTAGAGCTTTATTTATTCGTACTTTAATGATTTTAATGCTTATTTAACTGATTTTTAGATTTTGGAGAAATGTGTTTTGGACAAAATTGTCTTTGGAGAAACTGTCTTTATTGAAATGGTATTGGAGAAATCCATTTTTTCTAAAATGAAATTCCCTAGTGTGATAAACGTTTTATTTACTTTTGAAATTGTACTATTACAAACTTCAGGAACTGCAACTGCATCAACTCCACCGAAACATTAAAAACAATTAATTAATAGATTAGAATAGACTAGACTAGACTAGAAACTAAAACAATAATGATTGACTTTTATTAAGATAGAAAATACTAAAAGTGTACCTGGAATATTTTAATAAATTATTTTTTGCAAAAATCTAATTAAATTCATGTAGGGTACTTGAAGAATTCTTTACTAATTTACTACCTACCTATATAAGAATAGGTAAATAGCATTTACCTAATTAAACAACATCATGCTCTGTAGTAGTCTGTTCCTGGATTCAGAATTTCAGATTCATGACCTGATGATTGCTGACCTATCTAGAGGTTTGAAATCTACCTACATTTTGTAAAAATTCAACGTTTTTTAGGCTTCAGCCAAAAATATTCAGGAATATTTTTGGGGTCGGTTTCAATCGACCCCAAATGAAATTTTTAAAGCGCTTGTGCTCTAAAATGAATTTGTATTTTTTAGGATTTTTGAACTTTTTCACTTTTTTTATTTGGATTGGATTTTGATTTTGAGTAACAAAAGTTTTGATTTTGAATTTTGGATTGGATTTATGATTAATTTATTGTAATTTGGTAAGGTAATTTTTGTAATTTTAATTATAATTGTAACTACTTTTCGTTATAATAGGATTATATAGGAGCTGCTGATTAAAAGTTTGCAAAATCTCAATCAAAAGGGATATCGAATTTTTATAAATTTTGGAAATCTTAATTGCGGTAAGTTAAAGTTAAACTATTTTTTACAAAATAAATAGCTAATAATGTTAATGATCAATTCTGTATTTTAGATTTAAAGGATCACTAGTAGTTCCAAGATCAATTTGAGCTTACAGAATTTTAATTATGGGTCGCTCAAGTAAAGATAAAAGAGATATTTTTTACAGGTATGAATCATATCATATGTGATATTTTCTCTTTCCACAATTTGCTAATTAGTTATTTATGTATGTTTACCTCAATTTTTAATATTTTAATACTTTATTTTAAGTTATATTAATTGTAAGTTTAAAATGGTCATCCTTTTTGTTTCTAGATTAGCAAAAGAAGAAGGCTGGAGAGCTAGAAGTATTTATTTTATACATACTTAGTTTAATAAATCTTTTTTCCTAAAAAATTAATATTTAAGATTTTTTAAGCCTATGGCCTATTCTATAATCTTTATTATTTTTTGCGGTTTTTGTTTTAGGTGCATTTAAATTACTGCAAATTGCACAACAATTTGACTTGTTTAATGGTGTTCATCGAGGTATGATTCAACGATGACTATGAATATAAGCTAGCTATTAGTATTTAACGAGTTTCATGATAAGTAGCTTTATGTTAATTTTTTTTTATCCTTTGTAGCTGTGGATTTGTGTGCAGCACCAGGAAGGTACTCAAAATTAAAATGTACACAATTGACATTCTTCCCTATATTACAATTATAAATTACCTATTTACAGTTGGAGTCAAGTGCTCTCTCAAGCTTTAAAGGGATCTAAAAAATCTGAAACAACTGCTGATGATATAGAACAAGAAAGTGAAGAAACTTTTATTGTTGCTGTCGATCTTCAAAAAATGAGTCCAATACCAGGTGTAACTTGTCTAACTGGTGATATTACAAAAGAATCAACAGCAAGAGAAATTATTAAATGTCTAGGAGAAAAAAAGGCAGAAATTGTTGTTTGTGATGGTGCACCCGATGTTACAGGACTCCATCAATTAGGTGAATTAAATTATATAGTTTGATTAATTGCAAAATACCAATTCGTACTAAAACTTATATATAATTTAATTTAAATCTAGACGAATATCTCCAAGGTCAATTACTTCTTGCAGCCTTAAATATTGCCACTTTTGTGTTGGCACCTGGAGGGACGTTCCTTGCTAAAATATTTAGAGCTAGTCAAGATGGTAAGTCGTAAGTAAATCATAATTTATAATCTTATTGGTTTATTATTTTTAGGAGTTGACGTTTTATATGCCAAAGTAAAAATATTTTTTGAAGACGTTTTAATCACGAAGCCAAGAAGTAGTAGAGCATCATCGATAGAAAGGTAAGCAGAAAATAATTTATTTTTAAGTTTTAATAATCGAAATAAAAGTGTTATATAATTCATATCTTGGACCTACCTACCTATGTATTTTATAATTCATTATACCTATTTATCTTATGTATTGTATTTAATTTTATTGTAGTTTCATACTTGGTAGAAATTTCCGTTTACCACCAAATTTCAAACCTATTCTCTACGATCCATTCTCAATACAAGACGAAATATTTAAAAACCTTAAAGTTGAAGAAAAGCAAATAATTCGATTTGTAGCTTGTGGAGATTTAGATGGTTTTGATTCAGACACAACATATCCTATTGACACTCCAGATTATATTTCTAAAGAACCAGTACAATCTCCAATTTCTCCTCCCTACGAAGAAGCGATAGCTAGAAGAAGAAATAATGGACTTGCTGTACCTTCAACTTCTACAACTTCTAATTCATCTGTGAGAATAATATAATTATATAATATGACTTGAACTTTAAATGATAAATGCAATTTCTATTTTAGACAATAAAAGAAGTAGAAGAGCAATTTCGTGAACTCAATTTAACGTTTGGGTAAAATAGATTAAACTAATATTTATTTTATTTAGCTTTGGAGTCCTCGATTTTAGCTTATATTTATAATTCAAGTAAATATATGCACAATGGAATCAAAATTATAATCAAAGTGAAAAAATTTCTGAGCAGAATTAATTACATGGGTAGCTTATTTTAAAAAAGTTTACAATTTTATGGAATTATATCCAAAAAAATTTCTATTTCTTGAAAAGGTCAAGATTTTTTGAAAAATTCAAAATAAATTCTGTCTGTAGATAATTATTAATTTTTACCTCCTAGGTATCTTTAACCTTGATATCTAGCTCAATTTGAAAGAATCTCTATTCTCCATTTAAAACTTATTTCTTGACAATAAAAAAAGAATATAATTTTCATAAACAGAAATTATTATCTATTGTTTGAAATATAATCTATTTGCTAGATATTTTAAAATGGTTTCGAAATTCAGCAAAAGAGAGTATCTACATAAATCTAATTTTTTGCTTAATTTTTCTAGTGGTGGTGCTGAGTTGTTGGTAGGAAATGTCAGAGAAAAGAAAATACTACTACCTTATAAAAAGAATGAATCAAGTAAGTTTGAATTCAAACCACATGAAATTATTAGAATTATCAAATTATTCTAAATATTTATATTTTGTAAATAATATAACAGCTACAATGAGGAATCTAATCGAATGGATGAAAAGCAATGTGCTTGTTGATAGACCTGAACTTTTAATATTAGACGATGATGTGTGAGTTCAAACCTTATCTTTAATCATATTTGATTAAAGCAAAAGTAATTTTATATCCTTTGTTTTCATTATTTCAGTCGACCAGGAATTCTTTGTCTAATCAACGATACAGATTGGGAACTCTATGTATGATTTATTAATTTGTAATTTGATGCTTTCTCTTAATTAACATTAACAAATTCATCTAAATTCTCTATCATCGTAGTAATAATGAAAAATTTATTTTAAATTCAAATAGGACAAAATTGACGCAGTGCTAAATGACTCTGATAAAGTAAGCTTTATTTCTACTCTTCATGGTGGATAAAACGGCGGCTGAATAATGATGATGGGGAAAGTTTTCATTTTTTCCCCTTTTACGAAAAAGGATACACTACAGAATAATATCATTTACTATGATGTATTTTACTTGTACTTACTAAAGTACCTACCTACTTCATTATTATATTTTTATAAAAATGAGTACAGCCTTTTATAACTTTCTTTAAATGCCTCTTGGCTCAATTCTTTACCTCAATAAAATAAAATGCTAATTAAAGGATAAAAGTTATAAAGTGGATTTTGCACTCAAACTCAAGAGTTTCAAACTCAAACTCGGACTTATTCCGTTTCCTTAATTTCGCTCAAGAAGAAAAGAAAATTGGCTCTTCTTTACCAAAGTATTAAGTATTAAAAAAGATATTTCCCCCTTTTTTCTTGTTAATAAATGCTATATACCTTTAGCTTTTTAGCAGTATGCCTTATGCCATGCATATGCATATACTTATACAATACAACTACTCGTTGCTAGCTAAGCTATTACATAGAATAAATTCTGCATTATTCTACTTACCTTATGATGATATGGCTAGGCAAAACTGTATGGTTAGTTCAATATACATAATACTTTTTTTAAGCCTATTGGGAATATTATATACAAAAGTTAAAAGTATATCAAATACTATGGTTTTAGATGGGTAGAATCTTGCGGTAGTGCCAAAAAAGCAAAATTTCCAACTCTATTTCCTTTCTCTCTCATCTGTACAATAGTATTCAGTATACTATACATAAGGCCCTCAGAGCCTTGAATCTTCCAGTTTGTTCTCTATCTATCTCTGAATAAAATATTTTCATGATCCACTTAAGAATCATTTTATTTTCTTTCTGCATTAGTCGAGATTTCTAGATCATCATCATCCTGATGATAACGATATACAATACAATACAAACTCTTTTTTTTTTGTCAGATAGACTTTCACAAATTTCAAATCCAGGAGAAACCTACCCAAGAGCACAAGTTCTCTCATTTTTCTGTCATGCAATACTGGTTTTTTTTTTACATCTGCATAATACAACATCAAATATAATTCCTTTTACTTAGGTACTATTCGTAGTACTTTACCAGTAGGTACCTTTATAAAAATCTGCCTTTGTCATAATACAATAACAAGGATAAAGCACATCCCTTCTAACTTCTCCAATCTCAATTCTATAGAAAGTTGAGTAATTTAACTACAAGAATTATATAATATCAGTAAAGGGACAAACGCAAGCGGTTCAAAATAAAAATGAAAACATTTTTATTTCTTCATATTGAGAGAGTAGTACAAGCACAAATTCTTTCTTCTTGACTAGAATTTTGATGCAAAAAAATCAAATAAGAAGAATAAGTATATACTTACAGATATTGTAAATTGTAACCTACAAAGCTCAGCCAAGTAGTCACACTCACTACTAGTGTATATTGTCTGGTACTATATGTAGGTACTATTTATTTTTAGAATTAGAAATCTTGTTCTTCAAATCCTATTCCGTAATTCTAATTCAAAACCCTTAACATCATGTATTTGGGATCTATCTAGAATATAGGGTATGTATAGAGGATTGTTCAAGTGTTCTCTTTTAAGAGAGAAAAAACTTGTACTACTATGTTGTGTACTTGTATCTGGGTATTTATCTTAAAGTTTATATTTACAAACTATGCATGACTTTGCCAAAATGCCAATGAAAATAATAAAATACTAATACTTAAGTATAGGAGAAAGCTAGAGGATGAGGATAAAGACTTGGATATTCCTCTATAACGTACCTACATACCATTTAAATTCACATAAGTAACTACATATGAGTACATGCTTTTAGTCTAGTACATACATATGTATCAGTATCAGTACATATAAGTATTTAAAGAGATGTCTTTATCGATTTTGGGCGATTGCCTTGGTCTTTCTTTCTCATCGTCGGTCGGTGGGCTTTCTACTTCGAATTATTCTACTTCAAGTATGTAGTATGTATACGAACCTAAGCTATGTAGGGTTACCAAACTAGTACAGATAAGTTAGAAGTTAGAACTACAGTATCCTAGAAAGAAGTAGAAGGTGGTGGTATGCATGGTATGTTATATTATTTAGAAAAAAGTAAGAAGTTCGTAGAGGAAGAAAAAGCTGAGCAACTCTCGACTTGACTTGAGTTTGAGAGTTTCTTTTCTTGGTAGTAATATCCTCTATGTAGTACCCTACAGTAGTACAGTACTTTACTTATTTGGGTTCTTTTTTTCCTTTTTAAACCAACACCATGGATCTGCCTGATATCTTTCTTTCTTTCCAGCAATAGTAGTAGTATTAGTAGTCTGGGATTCTGGTTCTGGAATCCAGAAATAAAATCCAGCAGCAAAATTCTGACTTGGTGGAAAGCCGCCGCCGCCGTTCTCATCCGCATAGTCATAATAATACCCCTCTCCAAATATCCCACCCAACAATCAACCAGCAGACGCACTATTCCTTATAGAGGAAACATATTTATGAAAAATATCTTGAAGCCATCCCAAAAGCTTCTGGAAAATAGTATCCGAAAAGGACTAGATTTTCCAATAGAATTAGGTATAAAATTAGGAAATTGAGAAAAGTCTCAAAACAATATAAAAATTATACCTAGCTTTATTTGTAGTTACCATAGAAGTAGGGTACTATTGGATAAGGGTATGTATAATAGTCAATAGTACACTGAAAGGTGTACAAACAATTTGAATTTGAGTTCTTGAAAGTGTCTCAAAATGGCCAAACTCTCTATCTCTTTGACCATGCATTTGATCAAGGATAAAATGTTCCAAACAGACTAACAGATTTAATCACATTAATGAGCCCTTTATTAAGCGAGCTAATAATATCAATATAGTTTAAAGTACTTTCACACCAACTTTCATTACAATAATTACGGCTCCTTTTATTTATTTAACTTGCCAATTGCTAAGCTAATGGTAAGTGAAGTGACATAATATTCAGTACCTTATAGAAGCAGTTTAGGGATTAAATTCGCTAAGCTCTAATATACCTAGGTACTTATATGTTAAAAGACATAATACCCGCATAATTCCTATTTGTCTTCATTGGTGGTCTTAACTCTTATCTCGATCTTCATGTCCTCTGCTGTACTTTATCTTTTTACACAATCTCCCACTAATTCCAATTGCACTTAAGTACCTACCTATACATTTCTACTACTACATAACTACTAATAATAGTAAATATAATTACACAAGGGTATTAAGTAAGTACCTACATAGGTATCTTAATACTAATATTAGCCAACTCTTAAACCTCTCAATGAGTCGGGTTTGAAGTTGATCTTGAAACTCTTGAAACACTTGTGCTACTATAAGTAAATAAGTGTACAGATAGTAGTAGGTACTTAAAATCTTACAAAATTACAAATCAAAAGAAAATACTCTGCTATACTTATTAACTGCTAGATAGATAGATACTTGAGCCAAATTGAAACGTAAATTTTTAATTACCTTTTCTCATTTAAGACCTTAAAAGTAGACCACAGCATGAAGTTCTATTTAAAGTTTGGACTTACCGATTTCAGTGTTTGTGACAAGATTTACAAAATTGATATGAGATTTTGATCCTTTTATTAAACTCTAAATCTCGTCTAATTTATTACATTTTGTCTACCTACAGTAGTATCTGTATCTAAAATGATAAATGCTTAGATTTAGATAAATTAATGGAAATAACGAACTTTGGGTTCAAATTTTAAATCTGTAATCATTTCATATTATTTTATTATACCTTTATATTGTATAGATAGTTTATACTTATAGAACACAAATATAATTTTAAGTTTACGCAGTAATCATTAATCAATTAACTCTCAACTCGACTCTTGACTCTTAATTCATATATCCGTACATACAGTAAAATACATTTAGTAAGTAGTGCTTAAACCAGTAGTATTTGGGATAATCTAATAATTTAATCAATATTTGAATGAGAGATTGCAAAAAACCGAGAATTGCCAGTTATAATCGAGTTTATATGTACTTTGGCATAATCAGTGTAGGCAATAGGTATTAGGTAGGTATACATTAGGTAGGTATTAGGTATAAGGTATATACATTACCTTTCCGTTCAAAAACCGAGTTTGAGATGAAAATGGATATTTAATTCCTATTCTGAGTCTGAAAGGGACTTTTTAGGTAAGTATATTTATACGAGACAAAATACAAATTGAAAGTGTAATTTGTTCAAATACTGTTACTTTATACTATATATAGTACTTTAGTATGGATAGGATCAAGTTAATTGAGCAGGTTAGATTTAGGATTATTCATAGAATAGATTGAGAATTGAAACGAAAAAGTTTGAGTTTATCGAGAGAGAACAAAGTAAATATCCGGGTATCTAGTACTTATCTTTAGACACTTACTGGAAATAAAAGTCAGTTGTACAAGTATAGTAGTAGTAGTTGTAAATGATAGTCAAGTCAAGGGAGTTATGGTCCGGGTTAAATGAGCTAGAGAGATAGATGGTTAAATGAGCCAAGTACAAGTCAATATCTGATCCAAAAATCCAAAATAAGTAAGTAGCCTCTAATAAAAGTCTCAAAATGTCTCATTCGGTATATATATGTACTTACTGAATAGGTATACTTTGAGCTTTGGGATGACAATAAATCTCGACAAATTTCCAGACTTTTCTTTAAATATCTTTGAATATTGCTGTAAAAAGTAAATAAACTTGGTTTTTTTTGAGTTTCAACTATCAAGACGAGGATCACGAGTCGAATTATATCACTTTAAGTATGTACTAGTAAGTTGGATAAACTTGTAGATTTGATGTATGTATTTGTAGTCGATCATGTAAAGCGGTGATGTCTAGACACAACCCTTGATATCAAATTTGACAAGAATTGCGTTTGGACAATCAAAGCCTCGCACTGATCCTCCAGTAGATATCCAGTTAGAAATGCCAAAATATCCAGGCGAACAAATGATTGATGAATTTTGAAGAAATACTAATGATATGACAAGTTGTCCTGTGGGACTTGAGAAATTTCCAGAATTTCAGATTTCAGACTCAACTCTTCAAGTGTTTGGGTAACTCTGACTGAGGCTCAAGTTCTGCCCGAGTTTATATAGTTGTAGGGAGATTTGGTGGGGGTTTTTGTGTGGTTACCATCGAGTCCTATGGACGAACTGAGACTTGATACAAGGGTCCCTGGGCCCTTAGCTTCTACTTAGGCCTACCT
>JAQIXA010002279.1:0-18731 GCA_034699045.1 Nanhermannia cf. coronata Gr-Ori-00579 | reverse complement strand
AGTTATTATATACTGAAATTATTCAAAAATTTTGAAAATTTTCTAAATTCGTATATTGAGAATATTTGTATATTTATCCAATTTTCAATAAAATTCTCAATTTAAAAAAAATGTTTATGGTTTACAAACTTTCCTAAATATATACCTACTAAATTCTCATGTACCCGAATATCTCTAGATACATACTTGTAACTCGTATTAGACAAAATAAACAAAATAGTTTCCGAATACTGTCTTAGCTTTAGTTTTTATGTATCTATACAAAACAATTTTCAAAATTTTTAATAATTTACACTGATTTTATGAAAAAAAAATTGTCTCAAAAAGTTAGAAAAACTCGATATACGAGTAACCTAAAAACTAGGATTTAATTCCCTGTTCATTAATTTTACGAGCAAAGCATTGAGTTACCTCATTTTGTAGGGTCAAAGGTCAACTTTGGTGTCAAACAGATGTCAAATTTGGAATCTCCGTTATCGATTAACCTTAACACGGGGAACCCTAAAAGGGTCCATAGTACCCCAAGAGATGTGGCAATTTAAAATTTTCATCAAAATGGCAAAACTAGACCCTCTAAGCTTCAAATTGACCAAATTTGGTCAAAATCTGTCCAAATTTGAGTTATCCAGAAACAGACAGACAGAAAAGGTGCAAGCAAAATGAATACTAAGGCCAAGTGCTTGCTTCGCTCGTACAATAAATTGAACTTACATCAAAATGCCTAAAGGTGTATGAAAAAAGGCATTTTTGCATTTGAAATTTGACAAATAGTATAGGTAGATTTTAGAAGAAAAAAAAACTGAAATTTTGCATTTATTTGTGTGTTTTTTGTATTAGGAAAGTCGGGCTGGTATCGCCCGGAGAAAATTTACTGGGTCTCTTATAGTGATTTAATATCTATAAGGTATCTGTGTACCATCTTTTTAAAGGCACTTTTGCCGTTCTAAAGGTATATTATGTACGTTATACCTAACCTAGTATGTATGTATGTAGGTATTATGAAATATTTGTGAGTCTGACCTTACTATCAGTACTATATTTAAGGTTTTTTGGGGAAAAAGGAGACAGTCAGTGAGTTCCCCTTTGACTTTACACATCTAGAAATTACTCAATTTTTTTTTTCTATTTTATTTCAGACTTTCGGTCGTATAAACTACTACTGGTTGTTCTGATAATACAAACTAAAAGTTCATGTCAAGCCGAATCAAGAGACAAATAAAAGGGAAATATCGACAATCGTAAGGGAAAGTGATGTTTTGTGAATTTTAAGCTGCAAAGTGAACTTTTATGTGAGATTTTGGACAGCTTGACAAATTCAAAATTTGACAAAAATCAAAATAACAAGAAAAATTTGAGAAATCTTCTTTGAAAAATTCGCTTTTTGCATCAATTTTGAAATTTTGAGGGACATTTTGAAAGAATTTGCTTTTAAATCCTTTATTTTTGAATGAAATTGAGACATTTATGTTTAAATAACTTGATATTTTGCTGAAATTTTTACCATTTACGAAATTTACTCGTTTTTTGAGAAAAATTTGCGAAAAATTTGTGGAAAATTCTATTAAAAAGTTGATTTTTGAAGAGATTCTTGTATCAAATTTCAAATTCTGAAAAAAAATTTGCAAGAATTTGGTAAAGTACTTTCTTGGAATGAGATTGAGCCTTTTCTGTGTAACAAACTTATGAAATTTAACAGAAATTTTGATCATTTGCGAAATTGACTCGTTTTTCGAGCTAAAAAGTTCAATTTTTCAAGAGATTTTTGAAGAAAATTTGAAATTTTGAAAAAAATTTGCAGAAATTTGGTCTTTTGAATGAAATTGAAGCTGTTCTGAAAAACAAACTAAAGTTGCTGAAATTATTTTTACTTTTATGACTCGTTTTTGAAGAAATATTTGCAAAAATTTTGTTTGAAAACTTGTGGAAATGTGAATCAAAATTTAAGAATTTGTTTTCTAAACTTTAAGAGTGAAATGAGATATTTTTCAAGAGTTTTTTTGAGAATCATCAGACATTGAAATCAAATGGGTTAAGCATTATTTGTATTTTTTCTGAGTACTTATATGACAAAATATACTTCATATTTTAAAAAGTGACAGATATTTTTACATATTTTGACATGTTTTTGGTGTCTTGAACTTTTTTTTGAGGTTTTTGAGGATTTTTTTTGTTGTCTGTATAAAAATGGATTGTTATACAACAGTGGCAAGTAACTGGTCTGAAGATCACCAAGAACTTTACTCAAATAATGACTACATAGTCCTCGAGGAAATAATTCAAAATAATGGATCTGGAAATTGTTCAAATTTTGACCATTTTGGAGATCCACTCTCAATCTCGGACTGGGCTCTCGTCACACTCTTCTGCTCTATTATCGCAGTTTGTGTGGTAAAAAAATCATTTAAAAAAAGATATATTCGGCTTTCAGGCCTTTACATGATAATTCTCATATAAAGGCCAGAAATCCCATTATAACACCAAGATAACCTTTATAAATACTACTCGTAACTATTCAAATAGGTACCCTACTATCAAAAATCAAAATTATTTACTAAATACGGCTATTTATACTGGATATCTTATTTTAATATATCATAATTTTGGTCATTTTTGTCAATTTGGGCCATGGCAATTTTGACCATTATTGCCAGTTGGTAATCATTTTCAACTCTGGTACTGATATGTATCTAAAAACCCACTTTTAATTAAAAATGTAATCAAATTAGAAAACTAAACTCATTTCAACTTATCTAAAAATCTACCTTTTACCATCTAACTTCTATTATATGATGATACGTGTACTTATAAGAATAAGATAGAGTATTTGATTTGATAGCTCCATTTTCCCATTTGAACAAAGCAAGGTAATGTCACAAAAAAAAGTTTTTTTTTCTGCAAGTTTTATTTACTTTTCTTGTCAAGTTAAACTTAATTTAGCATAAGAGGATGTCAAAGGCATGACATAATACACTATTATACACTATTATAAAGTATGTAGGTTAGGGTACTACTGTCTATTTTATATGGTACCCTTTTTGTGGTTACCAATTTTACTTTTTGACTTTTGAATACAATTGATTTGAATAAACTTTGTCAAAAATGCCCTCCATTCAGTCAGTCAGTCAGTCGACTTTTGAATTTGTGGGAAAAACTTTGATTTATAAAGTACATTGTGTCATATATGTCGGTTATAGGTATAGGAAATTTGGTCAAAAGTTTCTAAATGTCTAAAATGCGATATTTTTGAAAAATATGAAATGTTTGATATTTGAAGAAAGATATAAGCTTAATTTCATCCCTATTTTGGTGGAATTTGTCCCTATATTAGATCTAACTGTATGAAATTAGTCCAATTTCTTTAGGGTTAGTTTATTTTTAATAAAGGTAGGTTAGGATTTTTAAAAATTTGGGTTAATTTCATGCATAGAGGTAAAGTTAGGCCAAAAATTAACTACAGACTCCAGAGTAGTTAATTAAATCCTAGTTTAGAGATAGGTAAATTTTTAAATTCCAAAAAAATTGACAAAATTTATGTCATTTCCAATGTTTTCGATTCGACAAAATTTCAAATAAATTTCAAAAACGATGTTTTCTTAAATATTCTGATTTTTGAGTTATGTCATACATAAAATATAGCTATAATCAAATACTTTTAAAGGCAAAAAATGCAATATTTATGGTAATTTATTCATTTTGACCTTAAATTCAGTTGCTCAATTAACCTACTACCAATTTAAGTATAAAAAAAAGACAAATGAAATGTGCAGAGTCAACAGACATTAATTGATAAACTTTTAAAAAAGTTACAATTTTTGTCATTTTTACCAATCGATAGAAATCTTATAAAAATTCATAAAGTACCATACTATATATAGTATTAGATAAGGGGCTTATTCAAGTCAAAATAGCCTGATATTGATAAACTGGTATTCTTATATCCTATCTATTTGAAACTCTAGATTACGTCTATTTATGTCACATTCTATTATGAAATCTAAGTTTTCCAAATTGAAATTTGAGATAAAAATACCACTATCTATATGAATAAGAATAAGCTCTAAAAATGCTCATGGTATCTTAATGGAATCATTTGTGTTGACAAAAGGTTATAGATAAATACCAGTATATTGGTTCCTATATAGTATATTATGAGCATATAATATACATAATATGTACATATATGCATATATTATCGATAAACAAATTTCTTCATATATCATTATATAAAATATCTAGTTTTAAGATAAGATAATTAATTAATTATTCAAACTCAGATTAAATAAATTAAAAACTCGAGTATAAAAGGCCCGAGATTTCCGACTTGAAACATTCAACTTTTGGTAGACAAGTTGAAAAAAGGACAAATATATTTTTAAAATTTTTTAAAAATTTTGAAAACCAAATTCAATTGCTGGCTAAATAAGTTAGTTATTAGTTAGTTTTTCTCTAAAATTTTATTGATTGTTCCTGATAAGCTAATATATCATTAATTTGAATTTCGATCCTAAATGTTCGATTCATTTTTGTACATTTTTTGCTTATAGTCTTGTATACATTTTATACCTAATTTACATTAGAATATTAAGGTATCTTGACTAATTTCAAAATATAAAAATTTTTTATTTTTTCCTATTGATAATATAGTAGTAATTGAGAGATACTTGGATATTACTAATTTAAATAAATATTTATAAAAGGAATATAATATGTAAGGGTAATTGTACATGTATAAAGCGTCAAAATATTCTAAAATTACAAAAATTATGGCATTTTTTTTTGAAATTACCTTCGATTTTAACACAGCAGATCCTATAGGTAATGAAATTTGACTTGTTGAAAACAAAATTTAATCAAAGTAATTGATTCTACTGATACTAGATACTATTATGTAGTACACTTGTAAGGACTATTAGTATAATTGGTATAGAAAAACCACAAGATCATCAACTTTGATCTTTTCCAATTGATTTGCATTAGTATGAGTATCAGTATCAGATTACAAATAACACAAATATAGTGCTTCTAGTACAAATATCTAAAGTACTTTATTAATTTGAATATTGAGTCAATTTACATCAAAAATTATGTACCTTACAACCTCAGTAGTATTAGTACTGGTATTATACATATCAAATTCAAATGAAATATTACATTACATGAATATTTAAGTCTATTTATATGACATTAGAAAAGCAAATAAATCAATCAAATTAGGCAAAAAAAATATATAAAAAAAACTCTGAATGAATCATTGTTGTTTTGTTTACTTTGTTAAAAATAAATTTTTTGAAAGGTTAAGTTGAACACTAGGTAGTACTATAAATACTACTACTGATAGATACTAGTACATAGTAGTAAAATTACAAAACAATAAAAGTAATTATAAAAGGGTCCATCTGGAACTAATTTTGAATTTTAAATTTTAAATACCTACGAGTATATTAGAGTATTCTCTTGAACCTAGGTATTTCGAATTTTTTGAGATTTTTGAAGATTTTAGCCACTTTAAATTGACCTAGAGGTCAACTAAAACTGAAATCTAATAGGGATTTTGACCTTATACTGACCAAAATTCCTCATATGGTATTATTCGCATATTATGTTTACATATAAGACTTGAAAAATGTAATAAATAGAGTATCTTATCTAGATAATACTCTGTAATATGGGTTAGAACAGAACACAACTTGAATTTGAGGTTAGAATAATTGATATAATGCTTGAAATAGAGTGTAATTTCTCTATAAAGTAGCTTTTATTTCATCTTAATCAGTACTTATACGAGTATTTAATCTATTTTTCATAATTTTTTCAAAATTTCTAATGTTCTTTAAAGGGCTAAAATTTTGCAAATTTTTGAAATATATTATAAATATCAAGCTTACAATAGTTACTTTAGTAGTATTTCTTATTTCAAATTAAAATTTCAGATTTTTGTAATAAAGTTATCATATACCTAAACGAAAACTAAGATTTCAAATTGAGATAAGAATACCGATTTTAGGTAACTATCGGTAAAAGGTGACCAAGTTTCCTCTCTATTTTGAATGTATATATCCCTATATTTTTGGTCTAACTTTACCTCTGTACTTGTAAGTTAGGATTTAGGATATTTTTAAAAATAAGTAGGTATATAAAGTACCTATTTAAATTATATATAGTTAGGTAGGTTGTTATACTTTATATCAAAATTTCCTTGTAGATAAAATGATTTCAAATTTTTCTTAAAGGTTTTATCGACCTTATAAAATACTTAGGTAGGGTATATAGTTTTTTATAGTACTTGAATTGAATTGTTCTTGATCCTATTTACCCCACATGTACAATAGTATACAGTACAGTGGACCCTCTATATAAAGACACTTTAAAAATGCTCTAATTTATCCTTATCCTTTATTTTGGTTGAATTTACCTCTATATTATTGGTCTAGTGTATGAAATTAACCCAAAATATTTTGAATTCCTAACCTAACCTGATCGAAATTAAACTAAACTTAAAATATTTGAGTTAATTTCATTCAGGGATAAAGTTAGACCAAATATATAGAGTTAAATTCAACCAAAATAGGGATAAAATTAAACTAAAATTCTTTTTTTTGCCAAAATTATAGCACTAGCCTTCAGGTTTAGATACTAATATAAGATTAGTATCCTTATAGAGAAAGTGTGCCGTATTTGAGCTATACTAGTGACTGAATAAAGTGAATGAAATAATCAAAAAGATTTTTTTTCCTTTTTGTTCAAATCAAACCCAATTGAAGTAAATGTAGGAAAATAAAATAAAAAATATATATAAAAAAAAGTTACATAGCCTTTTCAACAGGAGTATACTACTCGTAGCATTGCAATGAAATGATGACCGGAAAAAAAATTATCTCAATGATAGGTATACCTACATATATTGTAGATAAGTTGAAATATGAGAAATCATTTTTATTTCATTTTTTATCTGCTTCATTTCACCAAAATCCTCACCCAATTTCTCCATTTAGATTTTTTTTTAGATTTTTTCAAAAAAAGACCGGATTTAAAGGCACATTTGTTCATATTTTACAAAAATTAAAGTTTCTTTTCTTTTGGTTAAAAACCTTTAATTTTTGGTCTAACTTTACCCCTGTATGATATTGACCCAAAATTTTTTAAATTTAGTTTAGGTTAAGGTTATTTTAAGTTAGGATTTTAAAAAATTTAGGTTAATTTCATACAGAGGTGAGTTAGGCTAGGCCCTAGGCTCAAGACTGACTAATATTTCAGATTTCTATTTTAAAAAGTCAAAATATTCCAAAACTGACGAAATATCATGATTCATGATTGATAATTGAGACACTAATACTAATACTGACAGTTATATGTAGGATACTAGGATACTATAACTATGTAGGATACTATAAGATTAAAAATGTAAAAACTATAAGATTACAGAATATATTAAAGGTCTAAAATCCGGCTTTCTGAGTCAAATACAGTAGATACTTTAAACAAAAATCAATTCATTCAATAAAAAGGTAAGTATGTATTATACATGTATGTACATATATAATATGTAGAATGGAATATTCTAGAAATGTGATTTGGATTCAGTCCATCTACTTTTGTTGGTCTGAGAAAAGGTGAATTAAGTAGCAAATTACTCAATCCTTTTACTTCAATTGTCTGAGCTTCAGTAGAGTCCTTGAAAAAATAAATCTGGATAATAATTCAACATTTTTTGCTTCACAAAATGACAATACGCGTAGTATAGGTATACTTGTACTATATAAGCATAGTATGGTCATGGTCATGGTAGTATAAATACTGGTATATTTTGGTTAATGGTCAATGTCAAATGGGCATTTGTGTGTCCGGACATTCAAAATAAATGACTCTGAGAAATTCTTAAATTCTTAAACCTCTTAAATAGACCACTTATAATGTCATCAATAAAAGTTTTCAAGATCTTTAAATAAGTACTATTAATCTATATTTATACATTATGTACCTATTACTTATATCTTATTAGAAGATTATGATTAAGTATCTAATAAATAGTTTATTTTCATTTCAACTCATTTTTACTTTTATAGGTCGGGAATACACTTGTTATAGCGGCTGTTTTTACTACAAGGAGATTACGAACTGTAAGTTTATGATATACCTAAGATAGCTCATAAGCAAGGTTTGCAAAGCCGGCTAAAATTAGTTAAATAACTTGCTAAAATTGGCCAATTTACACCCCAAAATGGTCAAAATGGAAATTTCCAAATATAAATATCGGATTATATTCATTTTTATTATTCAATTTCAAATTATTTATTTCAAATACAAACAAAAATCGAAATTATTTACTAAATACAGCTATTTATACTGGATATCTTATTTAGTATATCATAGTTTTGGCCATTTGAGCCAATTTGACCATTTTTGCTAGAGATAAAATTTCAGTCGGATAATTGACACATCTGCTCATAAGCTAGAGATATCGAATCTAAAATGCTAAATAAATCCTAGATTTCAAATGATCATGAAATGGATATAAATTTTGAATTTTACTAAATCTAAGATTTCAATTTTATAACTTTATTTTGTTTTCTTTTTAGGTGACAAATTATTTTGTGACAAATTTGGCACTGGCTGACTGGACAGTGGGATGTCTTGTTATGCCACCTAAATTACTACTTTATCTAACAAGTAAGTTTTCAACACCACTAGCTGCTTAATTTCTTTATAAAGTCTTTAATTTTATTAAGTTTTAAGGCTGAATTGTTCAAAATTTTGAAATTTTTTCAATTTTTTTTTCAATCAATATGACTTTGATTTGATCGAAATTTTGAGAAATTTATTAGACTTTATTTAAATAATTCCAAATCAAATTTGAGAAAATTTTGATCAATTTCTAAACTAAAAAAATTTTGACCAAAATTTGAAAAAATTGTCAAAAATCCTGCTGAGTTTCAACTTGATTCAACTCGACATTAAAATCGATTCGAATTCGTACATACAATCAAGTATGCAAGTACATACAATCCTATCTAATACGGCTTCTATATAATCTATTAATTTTGATTGAATTTACCCCTATATTTTAGCTCTAACTTTACCTCAGTATTAACACAAATTTTTTAAAAATCTCAACTTAACCTAACTGAACCTGTACTAAACTAAATCTATTTTTGGATTATTTTCAAACAAGGGTAAAGTTATACAAATATATAGGCTTAAAGTCAACTAAAATAGGGATAAAATTAAACTTTAGTTTATAAAAAGATTGTTTTCGAAAAAAATAAGGCAAAAATGTGTAATTAAATGTCACTTGACTGGTAGGCTAATATAAGGTCTGGAATTTCTATTCATTTTACAGGAAATTAAAGAAATAAAAGTACATTCTTATTCGACTTTTTTTATTATCTGTAATTATAAGATATGTATACCTATCCAAAATATATAATAAAAGCCAGTTCTATCACAAAAACCGCAAAAATGGGTAAAAAACAGATCCTCATAAAAATCTAATAAAAATGTGACACTTATCAGTATAATTAGTATATAGTTCAAGAAAATTCTTAAAAAAAGTCAAAAATTAAGCAAATTCATTTTGGTAGAGTTATTATAAAAGACCCTGTACAGTTTAACATGCATTATAGTAGCATTTATTATTAATAAAAATAGTTTGGAAAGAAGAATTCAATTAAGAACTACTGTCTTTTCGAGTTTTTTTTTTGTCTTTTTTTTGCAAGTTTTTTCGATTGTTTTCAGGGAATAATAGTTACATATAATATGAAAAGTTATATTTTTATCAAATCCTTTGTAGAATTAAGTACCTATTGTACTTACAAGTACCCTACTACTAAAAGTATATAAGGAACAGAGTTGGCAATTAGCCGGCTGAAATTGATTTCATTCAGCCACCTGACAAAAATGGTCAAAACAGTCATGGTCCAAATGTTGACCAAAATGGTCTAAACTATGATATACTAAAATAAGATTTCCAGTATAAATAGCCGTATTTAGTAAATAATTTTGATTTTTGTTAGTATTTGAATAAATAATTTGAAATTGAGTAATAAAAATGAATATAATCCTATATTTATATTTGGAAATTTTCATTTTAGCCATTTTGTCCAGTAAATGCGTCCTTTTTAGTCAGCTATTTTGACCATTTTGGCTACCCCTATTTTAGCCGGTTGTGCCAACCTTGTTAAAGAGTTGAATCTTAAATCTTTTGATAAGTTTCTCTAAAAGTATTATTTTCATTGATTTTGACTTATCTTGGAAAATATTCTTTATATTATACCTACTTTGTAGTACCCTACTATATGTAGGTACCTTTATTAAGAATTTATTTTGAATTTTAGTTTGTTGACCGAAAAGTTCAAAAAATCTTGGTCCAAAAAAAAGTCTTTAGTTTAAAATCCTTTTATAAAACGAATTCACACTATTTAGATAATAATTATAGCTCTGAAAATAATACTCTAAAAAACACTTTTTAAATCAGAACTTTTTGAAAATGTTATGAAAAAAATAGATGAAATATAAAGATACTGACTACAATGAAATAAATACTACTTTATAAAGAAATTACACTCTATTTCAAGGGTTTTTTTTTTTGTAAAATTTCAGATAACAAATGGCCATTCGGGTATATAATCTGCGAACTCTGGATCTCATTGGACATTCTCTTATGCACAGCCTCGATCCTCAGCCTGTTGACAATCAGTATAGACCGCTATCTTGCCATCACCCGCCCTCTCGCATACTCGAGGAAACGTCGGTCAAAAAGACTCGCACTTTCCATGATCTCCTGTGTTTGGGTCGCAGCTGTCATCATCACCTCACCACCATTTTTTGGATGGTAAAACCATGATTTTTTTATTCTCAATAAAAAAATACTCTCATTTTTTATTTATTTATGAAAAATCCGGGTATTTCAAGTTCTTTTTTTAATATTCAAGTTATAAAAAACCTCACTAAAGGGGAACTTGTCCGGGATTTTGTGCTTAGGAAATGCCAATGCCTTGTTCACAGCTTTTGTAGTGCTATATCGAAGTAAAATTTTGTCCAAAACTCGTATGAATTATGACAGTTTATTGATGATTTTTAAATATTCCTGCTTCAGTTTTGAAGCTGTTTACAGCTAAATTTGCTAAAATTATTATCAAAATCGAGTTTTGGCCTAAATTTTGCATCGATATAGCACTACAAAAGCTGTGAACAAGGTATTGGCATTTCCTATGCACAAATCCGGGACCCACCTTTGTTATATTTATTGAGGTTTTCAATTTGAAATCCTAGTTTTCAAACAATTGATTGATTGAAAACCAAGATTTTAAAATGAAATGATTTTATGGCTCAAATTAAAATTTTCATTTTTTACATCAGTCTATTTATACTAATACTTATAGGATAATCCTGCATTATACGAGTATATTATGAGTAGAATTGTTTCAAAAAATTATATTTTTTAAATAAACATACCTTTCAAGATCAATTATCTACTAGTGCTCAAATAACTATTATAAAAGATAATATTTAAACAAGAGTTATCAGAACATGTCATACTGCTGTATAATACATACATATACCATATATTATCTATATAGGGTATGGTTTATTAACCTCGATTTTTGGATAATTTAAAAAAAAACTTCAGAAAAGTCAGGAATATCTTATTCAAAAAAAAAATATTTAAAGAAATAATGAGTTGTTCAATTCAAATATACTCGTACATAACGATCTATTATAGAAGTTCTATTCTACATATAAGACAAAAATGTAAAAATTTGCAAATTTTTTGCAAAGTTTTTTATTCCCATATTTTGTTTTATGCTTTTAATACAAAAAAGTGGTCGATTTGTTCACAGCTGGTCATATTTTGATATTTTTTCAAGAAACTAGTAGGGTAGGTATATTGAGATAGAGTAAAACTTCTCTATAAGTACCTACTACTCTGTAGTTTGATATAAAGGGCAAATTTCTACTGTAGGGATACCTATATTGGAAATTTTTTTGAAATTTGTACAGTCTGTATTCACCCAAACCAGTTGTAAAAATATGCCAGAACTATCTCTAATCAATTCCTATATGCTCGTAGGGTACCCTACTCGTAAAAATGATCAAGTTTAATCTTATCTCTATTTTGGTTGAATTTACCTAAATATTTTTGGTCTAACTTTAACCCTACAGTATGAAATTAACCTTAAATTTAAAGTTACAGATTATTAATATTAAAGTTAGATTATTTAAAAATTTGGCTTTTAGCGCAGTGGTATTGTTTAACCAAAAATATAAGGGTAAATTCAACCAATATATGGAGGGGATTAAATCCGAGCTACATAAAAATGTCCTTTGAGAAATGTCCATACATAATGCCCTGTTATAAAGTATTTTCTAGGTTCTTTTCCCTCAACTGTGTTTAAGATCTAGTCAGGTAAATTGA
Organism: Nanhermannia cf. coronata Gr-Ori-00579; assembly: GCA_034699045.1. NCBI lineage: Eukaryota > Metazoa > Arthropoda > Arachnida > Sarcoptiformes > Nanhermanniidae > Nanhermannia > Nanhermannia cf. coronata Gr-Ori-00579. Next base: position 6,319 of record JAQIXA010002279.1, on the reverse strand, counting down.
AATCTCGAACCAAAACTACTCGATACCCTTATATTAAATGTAAAGTTGACATTAAAATCAACATTTTGAGACAAAAATATTTGGACAATGCGGATAGCTACTGACATAAAAGGTCAAATGAAGTGTTAAATTCCCTATACTTGTAAAAAAAAAGTTAATTTTTAGTGTGGATTTGATCATGCAGCGTATTTCTAATGCATTACAAGCATAAGGAATAACATTTTATTTGAACTTTTATGTCATTCCGCATTGCCCAAATATTTTTGTCTCAAAATTTTGATTTTGATGTCAACTTTACATTTAATATAATGTGATCGAGTAATTTTGGTCCGCGATTTCAATTCATCTGGTAAGCCGAGTATATTATACAGAAGTTTCATTGTGTGTGACCACCAGTACATGCTGGAGAAAGCTCTCGAGACTCATAAGTAAATTGGAAAGTAAATAAAAAAAAGCACCAGTGTATTTTCCCCCATTTAATATTTGCAGAAAGGTTTTTTATCATCTTCTAAAATACACTTTTAAAATAAAAGTAGGTACCTACAGTAGGTACCTAAAGTACTTATTACATAGGTATAGGAAATAATTAAGAAAAATCCATTTTTACAGTTTTATGAACTTGTATATATCGCATTTCTCTATAAAAAATTACCTTATAATCTACAAGATTTATTAAAAAATGGTCGTAAAATTTGATATCCTCAAATTCCCATTTGATAGTCATATTTTCTAATCTGCTGATAGGTTTTATTTTATGACTTTTCATATTTTCTCGAAACTTCAAAATTTTTCAAAAATGCCAAATTTCACAGAGGTAGGTAGGTGATTTAGTGATTTAAAAAAGTTGAAATTTGACCATTTCTCCATTTTTATAAGAGAAGGAGAGAAAGTTTTTGAGAAAAGTTCTCGAGAGATGTTTTAAGGGGTATAAATCATAAATCTGGCGAAAAATAAGCTGATTATCTCCCAAAAGTATAAAATAAATGGCAAAGTTGTGCAAAATAGAAAAGTACTTATATATGTATACAAAATATTATATAAGAATCAGATGGACAAACAAAGTTGAGAAAAATAAATAAGGTAAATCCCAGAACTTATTATACTTTGTATTTTAGATAAAATCCTTATATACTAGGGTACCTATAGGACATAGGTTAGGTACTTTAAGAGAAATTCAGGGTCCATTTTTATTTTGCAATTTTGCAATATCAGAAAAAAGTTGAAATTTCAAAAAAAAAATTCAAAAATTGCCTTTATTCCATGGATAGTTTGCCAATATTTCAATTTCGGTTTTGAGAATGAGATTTTTATCTTATATAATATAGTGCTAATACATTCACAGTATCAGTGAATATATAATATTATGTTATACTGTGTAGTGCAAATATACATACCAACTTTTCGACTGTTAGACACTAACTAGTACTAGTACATTTTATTACCTTGACCATTTTTGACCTCGATATTTTTGTCATTTTTGGTCAATTTTTGTCTTCTAGATAGAAATACTTCAAGTAGTCATTAAGGCCTAAATTGACAATAATTTATTTAATTAAACTTTTCACATTTAAAGTTACTGATCAGTATTATCACTTTTTTTATCGACATTTGGTCTGAGAAACTTTATAAACCAACTAGGTAGGTACTTTATAGAGGAATTCTAAGTTAAAATAAGCCATTTTCTGGCATTTCTATACGATATTTCTGGCCTCTATAGACCTAAGAAAATTTATAAAAATTTCAACCTATATATAAAGGTAAGGGTAGTATCTAACTTGAAAAAGAGATTTAAAATTTGTCAGGATTCGCTATTTAGGATTTAGTATACAAGGCTATAAAGATGCCTTATAAAGTGATCCAACTGTATGAATATGAAAGGGAAAACAAATCATTGAAATAAAATTTTGTAATTTAATCTCATACATTTTAATGGGGTATTGAATTGTAAATAAAAAGTGTTGAAAAAAAAAAAGTTTTTTGGGATTATTATATTAGTTTATAATATGTAGGTAGTAGATTGTACGGTAAAGTCTAGTTTGGCATTTGGCTGGCACTTGTGAGCCAAACTTTTTTGATTAAGAACTCACTACTGTACTGGCTGGCCAAAGTTGAAGTGAAACCTCTTGTCTGGAAAAAAAAGTCAAAATAAACTTTTAAATCCATCTCCAAAAGCTCTTTTTTTGACTCTTTGGTGCCGGATTTGGTCTTTTTTAAGGTCTTAAAATGAAACTAAATATGACTTATTTTATTTTGAAGCCCTTGAAGACTTCGATTAATATCGAGAATTTGGAAATTTGGAAATTTTTCAAAATCAGGGCAAAATACTTATAGTATTTTGAATAGTACTTTTGTATATTGAACATCGATCTTTATTTTTTTGGCTTTATACTCGTATATAGTGATACTTACCTATGGTACATTAACTATATTGAATATCAGTGATCAGAGTTATAAAATTTAGAAAAAAATCATAAAAATAACCACTCAAAAAAAAAGATTAAAATTGGTTAGAAATATCTAGCATTTGCAATATAATTTGATTGGATAATAAAAACATGTAAATTTTATTGAGATTTGATGTAAAATTTTATAGACAAGTTAAATTAACAAGTTCTAAAGTTAAGTACCTTACCTACTAGACTAGCTGAAAGTACTCGTATAATTAATGATTCAAGTTGATATTGCTAATTTTTTTAAATCAAAAAAATTCAAAATTTCAAGTAGGTAATATACCTATACCAAAAAGCACACATAATAATATATTTTTGTTTAATATTACAAAAATTTATGACAAAAATTCATATGCTTATAATCATTATGATTATATGGATTATCACATTTTTAAAATTTTGAAATTTTTAATCTTCAGAATTGATGAAATTTCATAAAAATGTCCAACATTTTCTATAAAAATCGAGCCTTTTTGATTTTTTTTTTTTTAGACTTTTTTGATTTTGTGAATCTGCTGCATTTGAATGACCAATTTTATTGAAAAGTTTTTCAGAGGATTGAATGGTCAAGTATATAAACCCTTATTTTACAATGGTCATCATAAAGCTATTTTACAGAATAGCTTTTAATCGAGCGAAGCGAGCACTTTTTAGATTTCTAAAAACCATATCCAAATAGTGTATATAAAGTCAAAAATGTCCAAATTTTTATACTTTTTTTAGTCATCTTTTAATACAAATCGATTTGAACGTTATGAATAGATTTGGCTGTACTTTTCCCACTTTTTTTTGGAGGTTTTTTTTATACAAGATAGATTTCAAATGGGAGAAAATAATGACCGTGAAATTTGATATGATTTCAATGGATAAAAATGCAATTTTTTATGTATTTTATTTTTATATCTTTTAGGTATGCACCAAATAGGAATGCTGACTCATGTGAATATAATGAGAATCCTAGGTAAGTTACTCAAATCTATTACTTATACATATTAGGATACAATTTAAATTTAAACATAATGTAATTTACAAAATTTTAAGTTTAATCTCATCCCTATTTTGGTTGAATTTTTCTCTGTATCAGTATTTTTGGTCTAACTTTACCCTTAGTTATAAGTATATTGGTTAGGTCAAGGTCTTAAACTGTACCAAAAATATAGGGGTAAATTCAACCAAAAATAGGGATGAGATTAAATCAAAGCCAATTTTAAATATAATTTATTAAAATTGAATTCTAGTTATGTGATTTACTCTGCATGTGGAAGTTTTTTCCTACCACTTTCTCTCATGATTTACGTTTATGCCAGAATAGCTTGTGTCATTACAAAAAGGTATTTGCATTATAAATTCTGATTCTGATTCTGACCAGGTAAATTGAAATCTTAGACCAAAACTACTCGATCCCATTATATTAAATGTAAAGTTAAGATCAAAATCAACATTTTAACCGAAAAATTTTGGAAAAAGCAGATAAATATTGACCTAAAAAAGTTATAATACATTCTAAAAACTGTTATTTTTTAGTCTGAATTTAGTCATGCGTATTTTTAATGATTTATTAGCATAAATAACATTCCATTTGACCTTTTTAGGTCAGTAGCTTTCCGTATTTTTCAAAAAATTTTGTTTAAAAATGCTGATTTTGACCTCAACATTACATTTAATATAATGGGATAGAGTTGTTTTGGTCCAAGATTTCAATTTGCCTGGTTAGTTATATCTACTCTAAATCTAAAATATTTATAATTAAGAGCACTTTTTTAAATGAATTAGTTAATTAATGTGACTTTAATTATCTCAAATAGACAAAAAACCATAAGTCGGATTAAGAACCGAAGTGGGGCTACCGATGATCTTGGAAATGTAAGCCATACATACTTCTAAATTTCTCAATTATTTTGAAATACATAAAGGTACATAATGTTATGTAGTACAGCAATATATTAAGCATAATATGATTGATTTAGAAAAATAAATAAAAAAATTGATAAGGTTTTGATCAATTAGGTAATTATACATGTATCAGTTTGTAGTTTCTTACCGCAAAAATGATACTGTTAAGTTTTGGGTCAAAATATCGTGTTGTCTGTAATGGGTTTGGTGGTAAAACCCTTGCAGTCGGCATTTTATCAAAAAAAGTAAATTTATTGAAATAATGCAATTTATTAAGCCAAACCAGACTTACTATACTGATAGTACTACGAATAGGAACTCAAATTATTATAAATTATAATTAGGTATATTTTTTAGACATTTAGAACTAAAAACCATTAAGGTAATGTGTTATCTATCAGTACTATAGCTTAACAATCTTCTGATATTTCATATTTTTGCACAAAAAATCCAATGTAGAGTATCCAGTGTTGGAAATAAGCTGGCTAAAATTGATTACATCCAGATCCAGCCACATGGAAAAAATGGTCATGGACAAATTGGCCCAAAATTACCAAAATTATGATATACATAAAATAAGATATCCAGTATAAATAGCCGTATTAGTAAATAATTATGATTTCTGTTGGCATTTGAAATAAATTTTATGAAATTGAGCTATAAAAATGAATATAATCCTATATTTATATGCAAAAATTTTCATTTTGGCGAATAAATGGGTCTCTTTTAACCAGTCAATTTGGTCATCCATATTTTGCCAACCTTGAAGTAGTAGTGTACCATAGCTGTCGGTTTTTTGTGTTTTTTTTTGAGGTAAAAACTGGAAGGGTTTTTATGAGAATGTCAAAGTCAAATGGAGAAAAATCAATGTATTTCATGTTCATCAGTTTCCCCATATTAAAATGGATGGTTTTCGATTTTAAGAGACATTTATTGAAGGAAATAAAGTTGTTGGTTTGAAAAAAAAAATTTTTTTCGGAAATTGACACACGTCTCGAATTACCTTTTCATAAAAAAAGCGAAAAAAATGAGATAAAAAATTGCACCAAATATCCTTGAGATTGAGGATTTGAGTCCATTTATTTCTATACAATTCCCACATTATACTCGTATATGTGGGACGCTTGTGTATATTTCATCTACTCTCGAATACTTGTCTGTTTTTTCTTGAAATTACAATCGATTTTATGCATTTTTATGCCACACAAACTATAGTAAAAAAGCCACAAATTGACAATTTGTGAGAATTTTAAAAATTCTATAAAATTTTGAGTAGTTTGTAAGAATTTTGCTTATGAAATTTTTACAATTTGAGCTTTTTGTGATGGTTATGAGATGATTTTTATGATTTTTTTTTGGTATAGACCTCAAATAAATCTATATTTACTCAATAAACAGATAGAATTTGTAGAAAATGAAAATAAATCACAATTTGAAATCTACTTTATGAAATAAGGGCTATAAGTTTATAGATACTTTGTTAGTATTTAGGTTAAATTTCGATTTTGACAATTTATAATTGTATCAAATAAGAAATATAGCTTTAAAAACCTTAATTTTTGAAATAAGCATTTCGAAATTTTACAGATTTTTAGGGCAAAATTCATGAAATATTTCAAAATTTTGCAAATTTTGAACCAAAAACATAAAATAATTCGAAATTTTGAAGGTTTTAAAAACAAAGTTGATGATATCTATTATGAAATTTTACAAATTTTGTCATACGTGACCAGCAGCAGCAGCAGATGATAAGGTCTAGGTATATGGACATTTTAAATCTCCCTAAAATAAATGTTATATTATAAGTATAAGATAAGTTCTTTAATTTGAAATTATATTAAAAAATTTGGAATTTCAATCAGGGTTTGACTTAGGGTCAAACGGGGAAAGAAAATTTCGCTTACCTTACAAATTTTTTTTAAGGGGTCACATGCCATAGGTAGCCCCTTATGACCTTAATATCCCCCATATCCGCC
>JAQIXA010002278.1:0-18734 GCA_034699045.1 Nanhermannia cf. coronata Gr-Ori-00579 | reverse complement strand
TTGTATAGAAAAAAATAAGAGTAGATTAACCTAGCTACATTACTTTTTGTAATTTGTTTACTTTTAATTAACTCTCAGATTAGATAACCAGTGTTTACAGTTTACAAATATCTCTTTACTTGTATCTGTACCAAGTGCCGATCTTAAGATAGATACTATTAGTTGTACATGATACTTGTACAGCTATAAATATAAATACAAATAATTCTCACGCATTTTTTATAAACAATACCTAGGCAAGGCATATCTTATTGAACTATGTACTAAAATTATACATGTCTATTTACCTATAAGTAAAATTGAATAAAAAAAAGCACCCACAAGATTTGAGCGCTTTCTTAAAATAAAATCAGAAAAACTATGACCATTATCTTTTGTAATAACTGTAGTAAATAGTAAGTTATGTTATGATCCCTAATAGTTTGCTTGATAACTAAATGTAAGAATAACTAGGTAGGTACTGATACATAAGTTGATCATAGCATTTACGATTAGTAGATAGTAGTAGGTACATATCTATATCGTACCCTACTAATAAATCTGATTTGTCTGACACATAATATTATACAAAAATCTAACAGATTAAAAAAAGGATTAATTACCCGATCAGGATAAACTCGGACCAAAATTAAAACAAATTTTTTTATACTTCAGGTACAGGAAAAGTTGCGACCTGTTTCTAGAAGAATACAATTTTTTTTTCGATAATTTACATAGGTATTCGTACTTATTGTTGTAATAATAATATAATTTCTTAAGATTAGAATTCACAATTCCATGTCCATGATAAAGAAATATAATAAAAGTAGCCTAAATCGAGTTTTTTGATAAATTCATATTTTTTTCAAAATATTGTTTTAACCTTTCTTATATAGGCATAGGAATAGTAATAGAACTAGGTATGTACATTTAAAGTTTATGCGCACACTAAAATACACTCAAAATATTTACTTTTTTGGAAAATTTTTTCACAAAAGAACTCGAGTCATCGAACCGATTAATACAAATAAATGATAATGACTTTATTAAGTTAATGACTAATGAAATGAGTTTCTCCTTTCTACACCAAATATAAAAGTCTCTAATAAAAGTAAGAAAGAAATGAATTTCTTACAAAAAAGAACAAAAGCACAATGAATGTACATACTAATATGAAGTAAGTACATAAATGTCTGAATATACTAGAATATAAAACACATACTAGTAGATAGGTAAAACCTGTTGAGCTTCACTTCTTAAAAGTTTAAATATTCATTAAATTTATACCCAATTACAGAGATAAGACTCATGTTCATGATTTACTACTATTAAATCCCAGAGACTTTTACAAAATAGAATATAAATAATTGTATTATCCTGTGTTTTAAGAATTTGAGTTTGTGTCTTAAAAGTTGGCTGATTTATCAAGTGGAAAATTCCAAAATTGAAATAATCCCCTTATAAAACCCGTATATACCAATGCCAGTATTCAGTAGAATAGAGGTAGATTAGAGATAGTTCAGAATCAGAAACCCTTTTTGAAATTCAGAAAGCCAGTTTTTGGGTAAAACAACTATTATTTTGACTTGAAACATTTTTACATTACATAAGTACCCTACATATATTATCTTTATATAGGTACTTACGAGTATATAAAAATAAAAATTTGATGCAAAAATAACAACTGATTCAACCATAAAAATCTATACCCAAATTAATTTTAATTATATTTCCGTACTTTCCGTAATCTACCCCTATATAACTCTTTCAACTAACCCTGAATAAGATTCGATTTAGAAATTGCAAAATCCATCAAATTTACTCCTATTTTGCCTATATAAAATGAGATATGCTTTTTTTCTCTAGACTTATTTATTTATCCCTAAATTTCAAAGTTATCTGTAAAGAACAGACACTCTGCTAGATATTTAAAATCACCCTATAATTCCAAAAATTTTGACAAAAAATGTATTCAACTACATTTTTGCAAATCCTACAAGTACATTATATGTACATACATATAGTTCTATACTGTAGTAGTATAGTCGTAAAGTAAATATTCAATTTAAGATTTTAAACCTCAAAATGAAATTCTCCAGGATATTTTTAAATCATTCTTTTCCTCCTGCTTATACCAACAGCAGTAGGAGACAGTTTATTTTCAAAAAGAGTTCAAAAAACTTGATTAGTTTCATCAGTTTTACAGATAGGGCCTATAATAAAAAAAATTGTTTGTATTTTGAATACCCCTACTACAACTTTAAAGGGTTTAACACTACATACAAAATGCATTTTGATTTATTCTCAGCGATATTTTTAAGTGTTCTTTGTGATAATCTTTTACTCACAGTTGTAGGTAAGTTTGAATTTAAAACTTTTTCTTATAATCCCCTTTAAGAAAGCATGAAATGCATTCATCAAAAATGTATTTAGATTTCGATTAGTAAAATTATTTTTTGAGTTTTTTTTATTCTGATTAGCTCAATGACAAGAAAAAGACTTTTTGAGGATAGTAGAGAAAATAACAAGGGATCGCAAATCCCACTTTTCTGAGTCCCTGAACTTGGATTTTTGACACAATTAGATGCAAATTCAATTCAGAAATTTTTTTCGGTTCTTGGGTTCTCTATAGCTAAACTATGCACTATCGGGTGTAGTAGTACCTACAGTATTTACCAAAATATGTTTAAACCCCGTTTTTTTATTTTTGTTTGAAATTCTAATAATACATAGGTAGGTTGCATTAGAAAATAGCTTTTTAGGAACTAAACAAATTTGATCAAACATTTATGACAATTTAATGAGAGCTTAATAGGTAAATCATAATTCTAATTTTTGGTCATTATTTTGACAATTTTTAGTTCCAATTCTACCTGAACTTTTACGAGAGAATGAAGATCGAGCGAATGAACCATATCGCCTCAGTTTGAGAAATGATACAGACTTTGAAAAGAAATTGAAAGAAATCTTTCATCTACAAATGCTTAATGAGAACTCACAACTTGGACTTTTATTTTCAACAAAGGTAGATACATAAAAGTATTAAAAACAGAAATTAAAAAATTCAACCCTTTGTATGCTGTATTGTGTAATAAACACGTGTAGAACTAACAAACCTTTAATTTTATCCTTAATTTAGAATTTTGTGAAACTTCCTATTCCTATATGTACGTAGTACGTACTTCATTAATTCTATGATTATTTTTTCTTTTTTGATTCTTTTTATAGGCCATAATGCAACTCGTTTGCAATCCCTTTGTGGGCAATCTAACTCTCAAAATAGGATATAAAATACCTCTATGTCTTGGCAATTTAATTCTATTTTTGTGTTCACTAGGTAAGTAAAGTATCGATATAAAAATCCCCCCTTTTTTTTCTACTCGAACTTAATGAATCAACAGTCAATAGAGTCCAAGTCCAAGTCCAAGTACAAGAACCCTACATAAAAGACCTAGCCTAAAATCGTAAAAATAAATTTTTATGATTCTATTCGAGAATTCTACAAACTTGAGATTCTTAACAATCCAAACTTGAGATTTCAGGGTTTCAAGATTTCAAGATTTAAAGAATCGAAAGTCTATAAAATACTATAAGTATTTTGCAGATTTATTCAAGTTTTAGTAGTATAGTAATTACCCTATTAATAATCCTAATGATTTCATGGCTTTAAATAACGATTTACTTTGCAGTTTTTGGGTTTGCCGATTCTTACTTTTGCTTTTTAATTGGTCGAAGTTTTCATGGATTAGCATCATCTCTCATTATGATCTCAGGAATGGCACTTATTGCAGAATTATATCAAGATAATGATTCAGATCGGACTAAATTTCTAGGTTTGAGTTTGATTCAATCATTTTATCTATGTATACAAGTTATTAGGGAATTTGTAAAGTGAAATCATTTTACTCTCTTTTAGGTAGAGTTATGGGAGCTGCAGCACTTGGTGTATTGATTGGGTAAAAAATATATCAATTTACATCAAATTAGATATACCTAGCTAAAAAGTACCCTACTGGTAAGTAAGCTTATTGATGCTTAAAAATTCAAAAATATTCTAATCAAACTATTCAGCTGTTAGCTTGTTTAAGGATACAAATAAGACAATTTTTGAATCCAAAAAACAATTTTTGTCAATTTAAACACATTTTTAGATAATTTTTAACTTTCAGTGCTAAAAAACCTAATATTTGACCACATGAATTAGCATTTAGCTAAATTTAAAAACACTGTTAAAATTTTTAACGTTAAAAATAAAAAAAGCAAGCGAAACTTATGTCAATTTTACGTCATATTAGGGCAATTTTGAAACTTTTGGTGTTAAATTCCGACTTTTTTATAAAAAAATTTCAAAAAAACTAAATTTCAGATGGTCATTCATATCCTAAATCCTAAATGAGCATTTGGATTTTGAGTGTTTGTAAAATTGGATTTTTTTCTAAAAAAAGGTACCCTTTTGGAGGTTTTTGCTACGAAATATTTGGAAAAAGCTCGCCCTTTATTTGCATCTCACTTCTGGCTCTATTCAATACTGGTAAATATATTCTAATAATGAACTTACGAATACTTTTTTTCAAAGAATGTAAAAAGTACCCTAGAAAAAAAAGTTGCCCTTTCTTACACTTAACTTTAATAGATAAATCTCATTTAATATCAATTTACTTACCCTACCCCTAAAATACTAAAATCTAATATAGGCTACTATAAGGTAGGTACCCTACTGCCTATAAGTACACAAGTAGAAATTCAAAAGTGTCTTTTAAGCTCTATTATTTTAGCTCAGTTATTCAAGATTTATATTCACTTTCATTCTCAAGAACTTTACCCATTAAAAACAATTCATTCTAGTTGAGAAGGCCAGATTTTCATTATTCTAGAATTCCAGATATTGCAATAGATTAACTAGATAAAATTGTCTCGAGATGACTTTATCTGACCTATTTTTACACTTTTTTGAGGGTTTTATATTTATAGTAGTTTAGTTTAAAAAAAGGGATACACTGACGATCATAGCTGTCTGTATAAAAATAAGTAGGTAGGGTATTAATTAGAGATTTTTTGATAATCGAGGTGCCTACCTATTTTGATTTTGATAAAAATATTGAAATCTTATTTAACTTAACTCTAATTTTGAGGCAATTTTAAACAGTTTTGAGACTTTTGGTGTTAAAATCAACGTTTAAAAATATAAATTTCTCAATAGCTAAATAAAATTTCAACTGAATATAGGTTAATTAGGTACCTAAAAAAATTTGACAGTCCAAAAAATACGACTAATGAATAAAATGACTAAAATAGAGGTAATTTTATAGATACCTTACAAATTTTTTTTAGAATTTATCAACTTTTTTAAAAATTTCTAAAAGATTGATCAAAATTATTCGCTTTGAAAGTCTCATACGGCTATTCAAGTACCCTACCCTACCCTTGAGTAGTGAGTTATTTAAATATGTATCTTGAACTAAAAACACAATTTCGAATTTCGAATGTTTAGAAATTTCTAAACATTTTTACAAATTAACTTTATATTTTACTTTTTTTGCGAAATATGAGCTTTTGTGATACCATTTCCCTTTTTTCCTAGTTCTTCACGCCTACAAAATTCACACAAGTTGTGAAAATGATGGTGAATATGATGATGGTGTTAATGATGGTCCTGGTCCTGGATCTGATGATGGAGAATATGTGCAGCAAACTTCTAAATCCTATCTATTAGCTTTTATTAGAAAGGGTAGTGTTCGAAAAATAAAAAGAAATACCAAAACTTTATCAGAAACCAGAAGTACAATCCCTGTTGCAAATTCAACCACTTGGAATTTATTGAAAGATGTCAAGATTATTATTATTTCCATGTCTATATGGTTATCCACGATGAGTATGGCCATACTTGAGCCTAGTAAGTGTTACATCTAAACTTATTATCAAAATTTTTTAGCCTTTTTGATCACTTTTAAACTTTTAGCACTTCCGGTTTGGTTAATATCGAACCTAGATCCACCAAAATGGCAACTGGGTCTCATATTTGTCCCTGATTCACTTGGATATTTTCTTGGGACAAATTTTTTTGGACAATTTTCTCGTCGACATGGACGTGCTCGAATCTCTTGTTGTTCATTGATCTGTATTGGCTCTGCTTGTTTTATTGTAAGTAACATTTCAAAATCAAAAGACATTTTGATCATCTGCAAAATGTTAAATTGCAATTTCAAACCTCTAGTCTGATCTAGAGTCTTAAAAACTAGCTTTTTAGATTGAGAATTATTTACTGAATTATTTTTTCTTAATCTTAACTCCTTATACGAGTAGCCATAACCGATCATCAATCTTTTTTAATAGATTTACAAATTTAAGCAAAAAGTTAATAAAAATGGTGATTTGTTTTATAAATTACTACATATTATCTTTTTATAAATCAAAAAAAATCTTTAAGAAAGTCTATAATGCTGCAGATAGAATGGCAATGGCAATTAGAATATTTTGTCGATCTAGTTTATTTATAGTAATTTTCGATTATTTTTTGAAATTTTATCGACAGTTACCAATGTCCAGACATTTGTGGCAATTAGTCCTACCTCATTTCACTCTAGGTCTTGGACTGGGCATAGTGGATGCTTCACTAATGCCATTGGTAAGATTTATAAATCCAGAATATCCAAGTTTTGTTACAAGTATTTTTTTTTCAAAGCTTGCAAAAATCGCTGATCAAACTCACCATGCTTCGTATGGATCTGTTTATGCCTTGGCTCAAACATCTGTAGCTCTCGCCTATTCAGTTGGTACATTTTATATTTTAAAAAAACTCAAAATTCTTCGAAAATTTGTTGTCAAATAAAGTACCTAACTAAATTTTTTAATCGGGAGAATTTTTACGAAGGTTTTTTTTATTCTAGGCCCTTTAGTAGGAGGCGAATCTGTCCGGCTAGTTGGTTTCCCCAATATGATCCGGTCTGTCGGATTTCTCAATTTAATTTTCAGTCCATTTGTTCTATACTTACAAGAAGAACAAGATGATGATGAACTTGAATCACCTGCTGAAACTACACAAATAAATACAAATACTGGTACAGACCAGCAGCATTACATAATCCTGAAGGATTTTCAATTTCTCAAAAAGTATTTTTCAACAAATGATCAAGATCGAGAAATTCAGGTTGATGGAGAAGTTCATTCTACTTATAGACGATTCAATGATGATTTTGATTCAGATTAAAATTTATGACTTAATTACCTACCTATACTTGTATAAGCATGATAGCATTAGCATGTCATAGCCATATTGTATATTAGAATGCAAAAAATAAATACAATTGAGTTTGATCAATTATTTATCAGATAATATGTATTAGGACTATCTATGTACCCTACAAGTAAATGTGTTTTTTGTATCTATGAATGGGAAATGGGCACTAGGCAGGCACAAGACAAGACTGAATCGATTTAATTCTCAAAATTCTCAAAAAGTTGCTGTAGGTAACTGATTGTACATATTTGCATAAAATAACCCAAAATATCACAAAATCTGAGCCAATTTAGATTTATAATCTAGTCTATAAGTACTAGTGTAAATCTAGTGTAAATATCTAATTATTTTATTAGCGTGTTAGTTCTTTTATATATAGTAAGTAGGTACTACAAATTTCAATCATTTGCCAGCACTTTTAGGCACTTTTTTGCTCTATTTTTCTATAAAACTCGAGATAAAATCTAAAAAATTATGACTACACTCAATTTGGCCAATATTAGAGGGACAACAATGGCTAGAGATGCGGTATGATTGATTTTTTTTATCTATTTCTATACATAGTAGTAGTATTAAAGCTAACATAAGACCTTTTATAAAAGATCAAATTTTAGATATATTTTCTATTAAATTAAGTTACAAAGTTGTCTATTTAACCCCCATTTTTGTAAGGAATCAAAACTGGCAGAAACTCGAGAAAAGGCGATGATTTTGTATGCTTTCCAGCTACTTTTAGATAAAGGGTATGGTTTAGTCTAGTAGATACTTTTGAAATTTTTAACATTTTACGAGTACTTGTGTGATTTTGGCATGCTATCTACACACATTCTTATACTCTAGTGGTATTTACACAATATATTTGATATTTTATCATTAGATTTTTATGAGAAAGGAGTCTTTTCTCCAGATTTTGATGTTTTTTGACTTGAAGATTTTCAACTTTTTATTACAATCGAATCTTGTAGTATTTTTGTAAATAAAAAGATGTTGATAGGCTTTTTACAAAGTGTCCTTGATGTCACGATGTCATATCTTATTGGGTTATTTGCAAAGGACATTTTACAAGATTTTATAAAAAAAAATGTATAAGACGTAGGTATATATGAGTAGAAAGAAGCCTACTTTTTGTAGGTTAAATCATAAAACACGAATAAAATAGCCTTTTAGCACATATTTTATGATTTTTTTGTTGATTTTTGAATTTGAAGGTATTTGGATACGGCGAGCTGTCTAGCTTCTGAAGTCTCTTTGAATCTGGAGCAATACTCAATTTGCGAGAATATCGATTTACGCTCAATTTTTGTAGATTTTGAATCATACTATAGTTTACGATTCCAAAGACATCCGCAATATTTCAAGTAAGTTAAACTTAAACTAATCTAGATTATCAAAAATCAAATCAAATGACAAGATTATTATAAAAGTTAAAAAATTTGATAGTGAGTACCTATTGGATAAAAATTACAAAAAAATCTTCCCTAGTACCTGTAATTTTCATAAAATCGAAGCGCTTTCGAGACTGGTTATTACATAAACAGGGCTTTAGTTTTTTAAAATTTCTAAAAAGACTGATGACTTGTAGTTTGTAGGCCCAAGTCTGAGACAATAAGTTTTAAAATTTTGATTTTTTATGAATGATTGAATAATATTAGCTACAGATAGATACTTGTTTAAATATGTTGAATATATTTCAATTTAAAGAAAATTAGGAAGAAACAATACCGTGGGTGAAAGTCTGCTATCTCGACTTCAAAGTCCAAAATCCAGACTTCAAAATCATCAACAAAATCAAAATAAGTCGAGAACAACTGGAGGACAAAGTAGTCCTGAGTTATTGGTTGATGGAGGTCCTGAATTTTCAATTGGTGGCGGTTTTGTCGGCGGGGGTCGAATTTCCGGCGGTGGGGATTCTGTTCCAGGTTTGGCTGGAGAAAAGTTAATCAAACCCATATCCGGGCTGAGCTTCGCTTCAGATGATCACAGATTATTTGCAGAATCGATTCAAAAGGTGACTTGAACTTTACATCTATCTTTTTTTTTCAACAAGTAAAGATATCAACTCGTAAAACTATAAATCTGACCTAATACATACCAAATATTCCAAATAATCAAAAGTCAAACCTAACATAATTTTGCAGATTTCGGCTTAGGATTGGATTTAGATTTAGGATTTGGTTTTCCTATCTAGGTTATTGGAGTACTTACATCATTATAACTCTATGACCTTTAATCCACCCATAAAAAACTCCGAATTTTTTTATGGAAATTGTAACAAGTACCTAAACCTAAAGTAAGTAGAATCTCTATTCTACTTACTTTACCTAAGCCTAAATAGATGCCAAAGTATCCCTTTGCTTGTGGAAAAAGTACGTAAATCATACTTCAAACTCAAACTACCAAAACCTAGATTTTATTCCAGCGATAAATAAACTTTCATATTATAGGTACTCGTACTGATAGTAGTATTAGAATCAGGAGAGATAAAGTTTAAAAAAACCAGTCTAATTTACCCTACATGGGTAAATAAGGCCAAATCAAAATCAAGTCAAGAGTCGCACAAAAAAGCTTTATTTTTTTAGATTTAGAGCAAATCAAGAAAATAAACACTTTTGACTTTTTTGTGTAAAACTTTTTGATTTTTATATCTCTTTTTAAAAGTTTTCAAACTAAACAAACCTCACTTGATCCCATACTCAAAAAAATGTAAGTAGGTACATAGTATATATGTAGGTACTTGCCATTTATCTAGACTTGTGTGAACACAATAAAAAATTGTGTGTTCTCAAGTAATTCGGTCACAATCACATCTGATGTTTTACAAGTAGAGAAAGGCTTTACCAATATTTTATTTATTGGGTTATGAGATCAGATTTGAAATAAAAAAATTTATTTTTTCTTTACTTTAAATTTAAAGCTCCAGAATCAGATGATCAGACATATTTTTTACACTTTTATCTAAAAAGACAAAAATTTCTGAAATTTTTGAATTTCTGAAAATTGTTAATGAATCATATATATAATAATGGTATAATAAATGTATGAAGTAGGGTATACTTATTACTTAGGGTACTTATTTTATTATACCTTTATGCAAGTACCTATCAAATCACTAGATCTACTAAACAACATGACAAAAAATATCTAAAATAAATTTTGGTTAAAATTTTGTTCATAGTAATTTCAGATGACACAGAGTAAGCTGAAAATATTGGTTTCATGTTTAAAAATGTGAATTATTGGTTTAAATTAGGCCTGACCAAAATATGCCCAATTAATTGGCATACATGGTAATAGTTTATTTGCCTAGTGGTTTATATCGAGTATTATATTAGTGCAAAGCCTATTAAAATGAATATTTTTTTGCATTTTGCTGCAAAATGCAAAATTTTTGCATTTTAGTTTTTAGCAAAGTTGAGTTTGATTTTGTAACCGAAATCTCTTATTATGATCTTGTGTTATTTCAATCTTATAAATTCTATTTTACTTACTTCTTATTTTTATTCTTGACTCGATTTTTGTTCTATTTATCTCTCTTTTTTCTATACTACATTGTAGGATATAGTGTTGAGAGACTTAGGAACGGGCTGGAAAGACGTGATTGGATTATCGAATGCAAAGACAATTCTCAAAGAGGCACTTTTACACACACGAGAATTTGTCCAATTTTTTGGACCTTCACTTCCGCCATGGACTGCACTCCTTCTCTATGGACCACCAGGAACAGGTTTCTTATTATTTCTATTTTATGTATTTTATGTATTATGTATTATGTATATATAATATCGAGAAGAGAACCCAATTTAAAATAACAAACTACGAAGTAAAACCCCCTAGAAAAAAATGTAGAAACCAATCTAATCAAAGCAAAATTGGAGGAAATGCACCCTAGCATTACATTAGATACAATGCACTATAACTATATTTAGGGCCCAGGTTGTGACCTCAATTATTTAAGGGTTATATCAGCTTTACAAGTTGATAGACCCTTTTTTGATCTCAAATTAAGGAAAGGATATTCTCCATTTCAAAATGTAAAAAAATCTGGATTTTGAAAGTCAACACGAAAAACAAAATTGCGATATTTCTGATTTCTGAGACCTGTTTTAGAAATAGTAGGCTTACATACCTATATTAGATGATATGAGATATGGTTACTACAGATAGTAATAGAATAGGATGATAATTTTAGATTTTTTGAATATCAATCACAATTTAAAATTTATATAAAGACCCCATGAAAGGCTCGTTTAAATCGATCTTGAATTGAATAACTTTTTCCTCACACTTAAGATTAGAGGAAATGGAAACTAATTGCTAAAGTTTTTCTCGAATCGAACTCTAACTATTTATTACCGTACCAGGACCAGGACCAGATAACTTCAAAGAAAAATATCTTCAAGTGTTTGAGAAGTAATAGATTTTTAGATTATCAGTAGTACCTATACTCTACTACTACTGGTGTATAGATAGGACCTTTTTAAATCAAATTGAAAAGGTTCCTTGAAGATTCCCTAAATTAACTTTATGGAAAAAGTAAAATTGACTTTGTCTTATTGACTTGGATCTGCTGGTTCTTAAAAATATATGTAGGCCATAAGAATTTGATCAATTTAGCAAATACTCATAGTACCTAACGTGCGATTCCATGAGGAAATTTGAGACAGAAGGAATGCGTAAAGCAATAAATCTCAATTTTGCAAATTGAAAAATAACTACTTTAGTTTAGTCAGAAATTGCGTATTATATTATACTAGTAGTAGTTGGTAAGTATGACCTTATTTGATATTCAAGTACCTAATAATATGAAACCTAATATGTATATAGGTACATAATAATTTTATAAAATTCAATAGGTAAAACCCTCTTGGCCAAATGTGTAGCTTCGGAATGTAAGTCAACATTCTTCAATATTTCATCATCCTCCATTTTATCGAAATGGAGAGGAGATTCGGAAAAAATTGTAAAGGTGAGTGAATTCAAAAAATAAGTACCCTACCCTATCTAAATTTTAGATTCTAAAATGATATCTATCTATGAAAGTAATTTTTCATTTAAAATCTATGCTTTTCAAAAATCTGATTTTCGGGCTGAAAAACTTGATTTTCAAGTGTTTTAAGGATCTTTAAGGCTATTTTAGAGGGTTTTAAATAATTATAAATTACTTACAAAATATAATTTGTCAGTCTAGAAATCTAAGATTTTACACGTTTTTATTGGCGAAAATTGAGATCTTTTGACTTGATTTTGATTCTATATTATAATTATGTCAATTTATGTTCTAATATACTGTATGAACTCAAATACCTATCTGTATTATCAAAGTATTTGCCTTTCCTACTCTAAAGACAAAGGTTTATCAAAAAATTTGCACAAATATTATGCAAATTGTTTCCTTGAAGGTTCCCCATATACCTATAACTATTTTAAGATAAAAGACTGAATTTCTCTTTAATCTTGAAATTCTTGAATCAAAGTCAAGATCAAAGGAAGTGGAAATTTATGGAAATTCCACAGACTTATTATACTTACTTTGATGATCTTTATAAGGACTCGAAGGAATTTAAATTTGTACTTAATAAACTAGAGATTTTGCAACTCAAAAAGTAGGTTATTTTTAAAAATTGGTACCCTAATGTACATAAGTATGGATGAAAAGAACAATTAATTTTAATTAGTGTAAATTTTAATTTGCATATTTCATAGACATTGTTTGATCTGGCAAGATACCATGCTCCTTCAACGATATTTTTTGATGAATTTGATGCTCTCAGCTATAAAAGAGATACACCAGGTAAGAATTTTCGAGAATTTTGATAGAAAATTTACAAAAAGATGTTACATAAAAAATTTCAAAAACAAAATTTTCCAAAAACTCTAGGATTTTACAATCCTTCCAACTGCTAGTTTTTGTCCAAAATTTCAAAATTTCAAAAATTTTTCATTTTTTCAAAATTAGGTGAAACTGAAGCATCTCGTCGACTCAAAAGTGAAATCCTCCAGCAAATGGACGGACTTTTAGCTCAAGCCCATGGCCAAGAGTCACAAATATTTATTTTGGCTGCGACAAATCTACCATGGTATAATTAATATCAAAATAAAGCATATTTTTTCCACTACTATAGAATCCTATGCAATGAATTAGGTACCTACTGGACAAAAAAAAATTTCAAAAATAACAATAACAGTATGCATCAGGAAGTTGAATTAACACTAAAAACATAAGAATATCGTACTTTCTCCCACGAAGTGTATAAAAAAAAACACTTTTTCGATCACAAAAAATCTAAAAAAATATTTTTCTATTTGTTACAGAGGCTTTAGCTAGGCATGTAGTATGTATTAGTTATATTTATCTGTTAGTTTTAGGAAGTAATATATTTTTCTTACTTTCCCATTCTACACTTTTATTGACTTTGGCTTTGGCTCTGCTGAACTTTAACTGGAGTCTGGACAGGAGACATTACTTTTAAACCTAGCTTTCTTGTCTCATTGATTGTCTTTTTTTAGAAGGGATTTCCGAACAGATCCTTTTTTTTTTACTCTTGTAAAAGTACAGTATTTTAATATTATTATTTCATGTTTTCTTTGTCTTATCTAGGTATGTATTTCTTACATAATATAAGTAGGTACAGACAACTATGAGTAGATACACTTTAAGTCAAATAGGAAAATATCAAAAAGATCCTTTTGGTCATTAGATTTTCTGATTTGAATATCTGTTGGTGTTTTCAAGACCTAAACTAAAATTTCAAATAACAAAAAAAAATATCAAATCATCAAGCTGAGTAACTTGCTTATTTTTAGAAATTTTTTTAAGATGAAATATTTTTGATCAATTTGACTGAACAATTTTGTTGTTTTCTTATCCAGGGAGTTAGACCCAGCCATTTTACGTCGAATGGAAAAGAGAATTTATGTCCCATTACCAAGTCTGGATGAGAGGAAGGAGATTTTTAAACTTGAATTTGGTCGAACAGCCCAAACAGTTGATGAGACTTCGGCTGGAAGAAATTCCATTCAATATCAAATTGACCTAGATTTCATAGCACTGGTAAATACCCTTATCCTATCTACTTACAATTTTAGTATAATTAATCGAAAAGTTTATGAGCCTATAAAATAAAATTATTCCCACAAGATCAGGATAATCATTATCTACACTAGTATTATGCCTTATAGATAGATAGGCATCCTTATAAACTCTAAATATTTTTTAGACAACAGAGGGTTATTCAGGATCTGATATCCATCAAATTGCAAAAGAATCTATGATTCGAAGTTTTCGCCAGCATGTCCTCAATAATAATGACACGAGCTGCAAATCAAAATCAAGTAAGTAAATTTTGCAAGTGATTAAAATTTCATATATAAATTAAAGTATTTTGAACTTATTTTCTAGAGCATTTATTAATTCAGACTGAGGATATAATGGAGGTTATTAAATGTACACCACCAACAGTTAAACCAAGTTTAAATAAAAAGTTTGAAGAATGGTTAACGAGCTTTAAGCCTAGTTAAATAAAACTATTAAAATTTATGACTTTTCATAAGTAGAATGCTTTCTATGAATTATTATTGTACTGTTTATAACTAATTATAAGGATATAAATATTAAAGCCAATTAAATTACAAGTTTCATAAACCCAATTAATTATCATACTGCTGCTGTAGTTCTTATTGAATACATATAATGTTTTAGATATAAAAATCCTTTGATTTTGATATAGGTACTATACTTTCTACGTACTTAGGTAGGTCAATTTTTCATTATTTTCCTCAGAGACTATTTATATAATGATTAGCATTATATGTTCTTAAATTCTAAATTCTAATAAGTAGATTTAGTAAGGTACTAGTTCTCGTAAATATAAGTACGTATCTATCTGCTTATTCTCATCTATCTGCAATTTGTATTTGGGTAATTATATATTAGATAGAAAATAGTATTTTTCGTAGAATTGAAAAATACTTACTTCCGAGATTATAGAATTGAGATACCGATAATATACTTACTAGATAATTTTTTTTATAGATTTTTTTGTAAAGTTTCATAAAGTTTTGTACCCTGATATACTTTTATTCTGTATTTATTTACCAAACTAGGTAAATTTTTTTAAACCTTTGTGAAAAAAGGTTCGTTAAAAAGATACCAGTTTTTTCAACTATGTATAAAGTATTTAATGGAACCTATAGTAGGCACAAAGTTTGACTGAGAATACTTATTTTATTAGGCATTTAGAATTTAGGTAGGGTACTTAGGTTTAGGTTTCGAAGGTTTTCTTTACAAATATTTTGTAACTTTACAATCCATCTGTCATTAAAATGGAAATACCCATACTTGTACTTGTGTAGATATCCCTATTCATATTCAATTCAAGACAAAAAAGTGGGAAATTGTTTGACTTGAAAATTCATATACAATTTTGAATTTACATTTACATTTACAAAGTAAATCTAGCTAATTACAAATATTCATTAACGTCAATATTCCTAAATTCAAGAAATCCCAGTGTATAAAAGATCAAAACTTGTTCTATAAAACTAGAAAAATAACTACGTAAACTGTGTCTATATACGTGGGTACCCTATAACAAAAAACAATAGTTTTTTTGAAGCTACTATTATAATAATTATAATATAATTCAACTAGGCCAGGTTTTATTAAGTATATTCTTATTAGGTACGATATAATTCAAACAAATTGAGCTTCTCATTTTCAAAATCAACCAGAAGCAGAACATTATACATTTTGATTTTGCGAAATTAGATAAAAAAATTGTTTGGAATTGAGGTAATTTAAGAATCTATTTTGAGTTTTTTTGGATCTGAATCTGAAATCTGAATCTGAACTCTGAACTCAATTCTGAATCTGAAATTCAGCTGGAGCTCAGCTGGGTTATTTTGACAGCTAACTTTTCCAAAAATGGAAGTTAACAAGGATTACGGACCACCTGAATATCGGCCCAAATTTATTCTGCTAATCAATGGAAAAAGAAAATGTGGTATGTACCTACATAATACTTTAGATACATTTAATAAGTACCCTACCTATTTTAATTTTAAAAGTAGGAATATTTTGATTTTTGATAATCATTTCATTTAGATAATAAAATTAGAATTAGAATCAAAATTAAACTTCTTTAAAATCCTTTATAGGTAAAGATTTTTTAACTGAAAAACTACTTCAAAGGTAAATTGTTAATACAACCTATACTTGCTTGTGTCTGTATCTTGTAATATTCCAAATTTTCCAATATAATACACTAGATTAGAGGATCATAAAGACAAGATAGCTATCATGAAAATTGCCAATCCAATCAAATCTCATTGGGCTGCAAAACATAGTTTAGATTATGAAAAATTGTTGGATACGAGTGAGTATAAAGAAAAATATCGCTATGATATGGTAATATAATTGCATCAAAAAAGTTAATTAAACTTTTCATTATATCATATCATTTATCTGTATCTTAAACTATTTTGCCTATCAATTTAAAATTTAAAGGTCAAATGGTCGATGGAAGTACGAGCTTTAAACTACGGTAATATAATAAGATAGAAATGAGAACTAACCATGAAACATTTCCTAAAAAAAGGTGTTTAAAAAGCACTCATTTTAACTCATTGATTTTTTTTATTAGGATATTTCCCTTTTGAAGCTATAAGAATGGCTGATGGTAAAAAACCTTTTTAGTAAATTGACCAATAAAATATATTTTCAAGTTCCTCATACTATGACTATGAGTATACTGACACTTTACTGTTAGTATATTAAAAACCATTTACTCTTAAATTGATGTGTTTTACAGACAGTATAAAACAGTCTTTTCTTTTATTTATTTCCTTGATAGGAGAAGGTAAACCTATTTGGATCTGCACAGACATTCGACATAAGCGAGACTACCAATGGTTTTGTGAATTTTATCCACCAGAACTTTTAAAGAGAATTCGAATCACCGCTGATGAAGATGTTCGAAAATCTCGTGGTTGGAATTTTACTCAAGGTGTTGATGATGGAGCTTCTGAATGTGATTTGGATCATATAACTGATTGGGATCTTGTTATAACAAATAATGGAGGGTCTGGAAATGAGTTCTATATTGATGAAGCTTTAGATAAACTTTGTAGCTGGATTCAAAGTTCTTTAAAATAACATCAAATAATTTGAAACAATCAAATCATTCCTCAAAAATATTTAAGTATATTTAAAATTTAAAATAAACATGCTTTATTCAAATCTTTAAATTCTAAATGATAATCTAACTCTGCCGTATTCGTATTTTTATATACTATTCTAAAACGATACCAAAAAATAAATTATTCTGGAACTGGAATGTAAAAATGAAGAAAATTGTATAGGTATAAAAAAGACAACAATTTGAAAAAGGGAAATGGTCCAAGTTCTCAAGAGTTTTCTAAAGTCTCTTTTTAATTAAACGTTCTAATTTCTTAATTCGACTTGATTCGACATTTGACTCATTTGGCTCGTCAAACGAAGTTGAGGAAGCTAACCCAGAATTTGAATTCTTGTTTTTACTCTTGAAATTATCGACCATTGGTATTTGCTCAGTTCTTCTAATTCCTTTCATTTCTAATATCTTGACAAATTCATTTAAATCTGTATCCGGTAGTAATTTTAAGGCATGATCCACAAATGAGCTACTCGATTGCTCAATTGGTGTCATCACTAATTTTAAAATCAATTCCGTTCTTCCCATTTCTTTGACTATTAATTTACTGTACTTATCTGGAGGCTTTCTTTTCACAGTTAATGCAATTGATGGTAAATCCAAAAGTGAAGTTTTTAAACTTTGAGAATCGAGTAGTAACTGTTGAGCACCAGCTTTACTAACTCCTTTGCATTTATACAATGTTGAAACATATTTTGCAATAAATAACCTTAAATAGAAAGAAAAAATAAATTAATAAAGTGCATTACATTTAGCAAATTATAGTAATAGTTAATTACTTTGCAAATTGCTGACAAAAAAGTACAAAATATTTTCTTGAATTTGCTAAGAAATCACGTAATGTTGGTACTATTGAGAAAAAATAAAATTACAGAATATTAATTAATTTCCCAAAAAGAAAGGAGCACCTAAGTATAATGTATATTTATGATTTTTTTAACATACCAGTTACTTTCCAAAATGATGTTATTGCCGATACATAACCACTCTGGTCACCAACAACTTCAATATTTTGCCACGAAATCTAAAAAAGTGGAAAAAAATTAGATTATATTTACATTTGTAATTGAGTATTCGACAAACCTTTGTCATACTGGTAAGTGCTGGATCACATGCTGAATCCAAATCATGGACTAATAAGGAAAGGCACATTTCAATAACTTCATAAAATAATGCTTTTTCTCCATCCATTGTTAAACACGCTGATAAATTCTCAGATAATTTTTCCTTGAGCTTTTCTTCCAACTGAAAATTAGAATAATAAACAGATAAAAAATTCAAATTCAAAATTTAACTTATTTTAAACTTTTACGTGAAATAATGAACTA
>JAQIXA010002277.1:0-18737 GCA_034699045.1 Nanhermannia cf. coronata Gr-Ori-00579 | reverse complement strand
AATTCAATTATTAAGTAGCTAGGTCAAAAAGTAGCAAAATTACTGAAAAAAGTAGCTAGGAAAACGAATAGCTAATTCATTATTTAAATAACCCAAAAAATTTATTGCCATTTATTTTATTCAGCCGAGTCATTTCCAACATCAGTCAGGTCGACAGCTATAGGTAATTTAGTAAATTTGGAAATTTTTCGAAAACTCTAGATCCTAATTTTTTATTGAATATATATTGTAATAGGAATTGGAAATTTTTCAGCGAGTTTAGCTGGCATTATAGCTCCACAAATTATATTTTTAGGAACTTGTAAGAATTCTTATATCTCTTACATAAAGCTATTTGTTAAATTTTTAAATTTTTTTTTAGATTACTTAAGATCTGCTCCATTTTACTGTTTTGGTGGCTTGGGCTTAATTTCAATCATTTTATCATTTTTCCTCGAAGAAACCAAAGGTAAACCAATCAACGAATCGATGGAAAATATTTTATAAAATTCTTGAATATGTAGTCTACTAATCTTTTGAGTACCTTAATATTTTAATTTAATTTTTATTACCTCTAAAATTTAAAATTTATTAGTTTTATAGTTTAAAAAAATATGATCTCTAATAAATATTTTTTTATATCACAAATCTGATCATTTTAATTGGACTAACTTGCATAACTAGCTATAACGTTATTTCCTTGTAAAAAGATATCTTCTGGTTATAATGAGCTTTTAGGCCTATATATGAAGCTTAACATGAAAATGAAAAGACCTGAAAGCCGAATAGATCCTTTCCATATACAGATAGATTACAGAGAGGTTACCTTATTTTGCTGTAAAAACAGTAAACTTTTCTTTAAAAATTCATAGAATAAAAAATTTATTTCGATTAATAAAAGAAATAGATACCTGTATAAAGGTAGGTATCTACTAATAATTGAAATTGGATTGCTTGCGAACATTATATGGTATTTAATGGCATGGTATACAAAAATTACAATAAAAAGATGATTTTGCTCAAATATAACAAAAAGAAAATTTAATTTAAAAAAAACTTATTTTTTTAGATTCTAGATAAATGTAAAGAGATCATTTTTTTAAATTATAAGTATTCAGTATTCAAATAATTTAGTTCAGAAAAACTAATATTGACCCCGATTTTACATGTTTCGAAGTTTCAGCTATATAGATATGTGTAAAATTGAGACCAAAATTAATTGCTTTTTCAGCAAAATTAATTGCTGAATAAACCTATTCGTTATAATGTATAAGGTAAGGTACCTACCTATTGTAATGTAAAGTGTAAAATTATATTATTATACAGAATAGTCGTATAAAAATAAATAGGTAGGTAGGGTACTTAAGTTAAAGTTAAAAAACAGGAAAAATAGAAAAAATATTTATGTACCTACCTAAATTCTACATTAAATCTAAAGGATCTAAAGGACCATTCTTAGGATGATTGTGATTACCAGAAAGCTTAACTCTGATATCTCCAGTATGATCAGGCGAAGTAATAGCTCTTCCAGGACATGAGATTCCTCTTTTGCTGACACAAGCCCAGTAGATTGATGAGGATGTCTTTGCGTTTTTGCAATAGGAGTAGCCATCTGCGTTCAAAACCGGGTTCCCCTGTTTACTCGTCCGGAAACTAAATTGTTCAGGGATTTTAAAGTGAGTTTTCGAATGCTCTACTAACAATTCTCGAGACTTGAAGGTCACTTTACAAACATTACAAGTAGGTGTTTTAATTTTAGCTGGTCGTTTCGGTTTTGATATAGAATTAGGCCTAATTTTGGTTTTTCGTCTAAAATTATGTTGAAATTTCATTAATGTAGTTGTAGGTCTTGGCCTATCTTCTTTATTTTGGTAGGATTCAATGTCAGTTGTCGACTCGAAATTCCCAAGAACAAAATCCTCAGTAGCAGTTTCCTCTTCCATAGACTCGGTCTTAATTTCAATTTGATCATGTAAAATTATCTCATCTTGATCTCTAAAAATGAGTAAAATTTTAGTTTATAATAAATCATATACCTAAGCATCGAATCTAAGATAGTATTCGGGAAAGGAAATTTAAAGTTACGTTTGTGAAAAGTTGTCAATTGTCTTGTCATTTTCAGGATCACTTTTTCTTGTCGTCTCTTGGTCCTCAAAAGTACCTAAAAAAATAAGCAAAATAGATAAATTATTTATAAATCAGCAGGTCTACCAGATTCAGATACGCTTTATACGGATACGACCTTTGTATGTAATGTATCTAGATTTCTTTATAAAGAACGGTACCTACCCTACTCCTAGAAGTCCTAGATATTGTTTGTAAACTAATTAAGATTAAGATTGAATATCAATATGTACTATTATTTGTATTGTGCATAGGTATATTTTGTAAAAATTTAGGGTACTAATACCTAACTAATAATTAATAACGTAAATTATTTAAAGAATTTTCTTAAATCTAATGTCATTAGTATTAGTAGTAGAGGTACTTATATTACTGATCCTGAGAGTTATTCAAGATTATAGAACCCCTAATAAAGTGCTAAGTGCTAGCCATTTGGCGGGAAATTTTTTTTTTCAAAAAATTTTTTATGTAAATTGACAATTGGACTTTTATCAATAAGTCATTCCTAGGATTTTTCAATAGGGTAGGGTATTTCAATTTTTCTCCTAGTAACCTACCTAAACCTAAACATTAAGAAAATGCAGAATGCAGAATATTATATAAAGTATCCATTCAATAGGTTTAGTGGTTACCTACCAATACGGTTTTAGGTCTAAAATTTTTATATTTTTTTAAATAATTTCTATTCTACTACCTAAGTATGTATTAGGTATCTACTACAGTATATTATGTAATGTAATGTACCTCCATTTAGCTCATATATTATCAGTAAATTGTTTGTAAAGTACTACTACTAATAATAATGAATTGATGGCAGAGATTCAGATCCAGATCGAGCATATAAAGTCCGGACTATCCCTAATCTACCCCTTCTCATTCTATATTATCTACTGTACTATACCTATCTTAGTTAGTTTTATAAATAAACTTTTAATATGTTTTTACCCTTATTATTCGAAAAATATAGAAATGTACAAGTACAAGTACTGATATGCACAATACTTACTCTACAATATGAATGTACTAATTATACCTACCTACACTATATACGATACCTATCTAATCAAATAGGATGAAACATTATGTAATTAGAATTTATAAAACAAGTTTATTTAAACTTTTACATATTAAAAAAGTAATAAAATTATAATTAAGTATAAAACTTGTCATGTTAAATGACACTAATGAGTATGAGGATTATTAATTATTAAAGATAAGTAAAGTACCTTATAAGATAAGTTATTATTAGAGATAAGCACAAAAATTTATCTACTGTAGTTACCATTAAGGCTAACTCCTTATTTTATTATTTAGTTATTTATAAGTTATAAGATTTTAATAAACAACTCAAATAGTAGGGATAGGGATAATTGTAAATATAATATTAAGCTAACCATAATATTAAGGAGAGAGGAAAAGTCTATTTTCTTTTTGTCTGTTTAAAAAATAGTTAAGTATTTGATTTGATGGATTTTGTTAAATACCTAACCTACATATTTTCAATTCTATCACCTTGAATTTCGACCGGATGATTATGTTCACAATAAACAGTAATCTTTGCACCAGGGTCAGTATAATTCTTGGGTGTTATAGCCTTCCCAGGACAAAGTTTCGATTTATATTTAACACAATTCCAATAAAATGATATATTACTTTGCGAGTTTTTAAAGTAAATATAATCATCAGCTTGTAAAAGTGGATTTCCTCTTCGACTTGCAATGAACTTATAATTTGTAGGAATTGAGAAATGAATTTGAGTGTGTTCATTTACCTGCTCACGTGAGTTAAAGGTCATTTTGCAAATCACACATTTTGGTATAGTTACGGGTTTTCGATTCTGTGGTTTGTTCGATTTTGCAATCTTATTCTTACCGTTAGTATTAGTAGTTTTGGTGGTGCTGGCTGTATTATTTTGACCTTTTGCTTTTCTTAATATAACTTTACGCTTTAAAGTCTTTGGTTGATTTGATGAAGGTTGAGCTGTTGTGCTGGTGCTTTGAACAATTTGATAATCTGCTGATTCTGGATCGAAATTTCCAAAAATGAAATCGTCAGTTTCTTGATCCTGCTGATCTCTAAAGATTATAAAAAAATTACTTAAATTAGGACATGTTGTCATTAAAGTGATAACAATATAATAATATAAATAGTTACTGGATTGAATCGTCAACATTTTCAATCATCTCCATTTTAATGTCAGCATCTGCAGCATCATATACTTGGTTCTGGTCACTAAAATAAAGAGAAAGAGTTAAAAAGATTACATTTTTTGCTAAATTTTCTCCTAGATCTATGACATATAATGACATGGACGATGGCCATGTAATAATATTATATCTAGTCTAATCCTAAGGCCTAAGACCTAGATAATATTATGTAATTGTGACATAACATATTTGCAATTGGCTTACCATTCTACAAAATTGACTGATTGAGATCGTGAGACTGAATTGACTCCATTTCCATAATTAGAATGACCATCGTTATTTTGTCGTAATTTATCTGAATAAATACCTTTACAAATATAAAAATTAGGGAAATTTTATACTTTAAAAACCTCGGATTTTTTGACATGTATAATATGGAATCGATGCAGTTTTTTATGCTGATTACGAATATCAAAACCATTTTTTGCTCACTCGACTCGTTCTCGAGTTATAGGTCAAAGGTCAAATTTCGAAATTTTAAAAAATTAATATCTCAGCTTCTATACGAGTTAGAGACTAATCTAACATATCATTAAAAAGGTCTCGATGAGTACTACAAGATAGCCTAGGGCATTGACCCCGAAGGTCAAAGGTCAAGGGTCAAAAATTAAAAACTTAAATAAGTCAAAATTCTGAATGCAGTTCACCTTTTCGCCACAACCCTAACCTAACCTATAGCAATCATAACTCCTCAATGTAGTCACAGGCACCGTGCGGGTCACTTGGGAAATGCAATATTCACATTAGTTTAAAATATTAATCTTTTTGACCTGGTTAGAGGTTGTAGATTCGACTGATTTTGGGTTTTCAGTCCCCTTTCGTGTGAATCTACCTAATTTTTTTAAAATTTTTTTCAAGTTTTCAAGTTTTTAATTTTTTGACCCTTAACCTTTGACCTTCGGGGTCAATGACCTAGGCCATCTTGTAGTACTCATCGAGACCTTTCTAATGTGTGTTAGATTGCTGTCTAGCTCTCATAGAACCTGAGATATGAATTTTTTAAGATTTCTGAATTTGACCTTTGACCTCAATTATCTCGGAAACGGGTCGAGTGCGCAAAAAATGGTTTTGATATTCGTAATCAGCATAAAAAACTGCATCGATTTCATATTACACATTTCAAAAAATCCGAGGTTTTTAAAGTATAATACACCCAAAATTAGAGCTTTATAGTGGTTAATAAAATATGCAATTTATTGCTTTTGGCAATGACATGAACTTAAAGAAAAAAGATTTAAATAGCTTACCCAATTCTAAATCTAAGATTTCTTTAAACTGATTCAAGTCGTATTGAATGCGATTGGCTATATTTGACAGGATCCTCAAATTGGCGAATCTTTCCGAGTCCATCACATTGACAGGAAATAAGCTAGATTAGTTGGTAATTGGTAGAATTAAAGTACCTAGGTATGTTACTTTTATTTTAATTAAATCAAAAATCAAATCCTAGCTATAAAGCCCAAAATCTAAAATCCAAAAATGCATGAAATGAAAATCAAAAAAAAAATTCCAATCCAAAATCCAAAACCAAAACAAAAATCAAAAAAATCGATTCGAAGTAAAAATTGCAGTATATTGTGTGTTTACATGTAAAGTAAAATACCAATATTATGGGGTAAAATAGTATTCTTTTACTTCATCTTTGAATAACCTAATTATAAAATTATAATATAAATTATAAGTAGATATTAGGCAATGCATATTATATTATTATGCACCTACTAGTATAATACACCTATTATGTATTATGCTAGAATTAGTTAATTATATCCTAATCCTAGTAAGTACCAACATCATTCATTAGTTTTATACATGATTATGATTATATTATTTATAAATTATAATTTATATAATTTATAATAGGGTACTACTATTCTAATTCTACAGCAGGGTCTAATTTCTAATAATCTAACATTTTTTTATAAGGATAGGTAGAAGAAGCTTTGTATATATTCTTTTGTATAATTCACATCGGTATTTAGATTTGAACATCTACAATCTACCTAGTGTAGATATACGTGTACCTATTTTTATTTAGAATATTCTACTTTTGACTTTAACAATTGATCGAAATTGATGTTAACATCAATTTCTTTAATTTAGAAAGATTTATTTTTTAATTCAATTTTAACTTCAAAAACTGAAGAGATTTGGAATTTTGAATCACTTTTCAAAAAATTAATGAAATTCTCCAAAAAATTTTTTTCAAGAATTTGGAATTTGGACAAAATTGTCTGCTGTGGCATTTAAATGATCGTATTTTGCATTATATAATATAATCTGTACCTTGTCGAACTTATCTTTATGCTTACGATTAGTCGAATATAGTTCTCAATAATGAGGTTCTTTATAAGGTAGGTAAATACTACTGTAATATTATTACCTATAAACCCTATTTTAACCCTACTACGTAATATTAGTTCTAATTTTTGTTATTTTTTAAAATTCAATACTGATATTTACTAATATACCTATTAAAAAAGTATGTTAATTAAGATTAATTACCTGCAAAAAATGCCACAGAAAACATGTTTAATATAATAAATTTCAATTTCCCAAATATTGTCCTTTAAATTATTTATATGTAATATGAAATAATAAAATAGATCAGATAGAGAAATATTTTATGTCATAAAGTGTACCTACCTAATTTAAAAAAATATCTACTCGTTCATTAGGTACTTATTTGGATATTTCGTACTTATTAGAAGTTTGGATATTTCGTATAATAAAATAACTTTTTAAACACGAAAAATTACTATTTTAAAATACCAATTTTTAAATAGAAAATATGGTAGATGAGTGTTGTTCTTATCAAATTTGGAATGATTTGCAAGAAATCCAATCATTTTTTGAAAATATTTTGGAAAAAAATGAAATGCCAGAAAATTTTAACCAAATTCTTGAAAAAAGTTTAGAAGAAAATTTGGAGTTAAAGGAGGATTTTTGGGAAGCGATTTCAAACGATGAAGATTATTTTAGTGGTGAGTGGGAAATGGAACATGTCGAAAAAGCTTTGGAGTATTTGAAGTTAAAATTGTGTGATATTGAGAATTCTTCTGATGATTGTGACGAAAATGAAGTTACAGAAAATCAAGATGAACCTACAGAATTTGAGGAAGATTTGGACGATCAAAATACCGAGGAATACTTTGAAGTTGAAAAGATTGAAGAAAATGATTCAGAAGATGGTTATTGTGAAGAAATTGAATCAGATGAAGTAGAAAATGAGGATATTTCGGAAAATCAAAACGATACTGAAAATGTATCAAACGATGGAAATCTAGATGAAAGCTATGAAAATTTGGAAAACGAAGAAACTTCAGATAGATCTACGAAAAACCTTGAAGATTTGGAAATTGCCGAAAACGAAGAAATTTCAGAGATGTCTACGAATGACCCTAAAAATATGGAAAATTCTGAAAACGAAGCATCTTCAGACAGTTCTAGTTCTACAAATGACCCTGAAAATTTCGAATTTGAAGAAACTTCAGAAAACTTCATGGACCCTAAGAATTCAAATTCAGATAACGAAGAAAACATCATAAATGAAAAAAATTTAGACGAGGATATTAGTTCAGAAAGTGAAGAAAATTCGGAAAATTTGAATGAAAATATAGAAGAAAATACTCGCAATTCTGAAAATGAAGTACAGATCATTCAAGAAAATCCAGAAAATCCTGATAATTTAGATGACAAAATTAGTTCAGAAATTTCAGACGAGAATATAATTCCAGAAACCGAAGAAAAAAGTTCAGAAATCTTAAATGAAAAAACTGAACAAAATCCTGAAATAATTCCTGAAATTAAAGAAAATCCTGATAATTTAGATGACAAAATTAGTTCAGAAATTTCAGATGAGAATATAATTCCAGAAACTGAAGAAAGAAGTTCAGAAATCTTAAATGACAAAATTGAAGAAAATCGTGAAACAAATCCTGAAATTCCAGAAAATTCTGAGGTTGAACTAATGGAGGAAAATCCTGGAAATGAAAAAATTGCAAACAATCCTACTGAATTATCACAACTTGAACTTGATAATCCATCTTTAGATGAAGCCAATCAATCAGAATCTAAAGCAAATGAAAAAAGCTTCGATTTTTCAAATGCACTTGAATCAATGTCAAACAAAAATTTAAATATCAATTTAAATTTGAATTTGGAAAATAAAAGTTCTAGAAATGATCCAGATTCTGCTTCCAGCTCTAGTTCTAGTTCAAGCTCCAGTTCCAGGTCAAAAAAGAGTTCAAAGTCAAAGAAAAATTCCAAAAAATCATCAAACAGTTCAAATTTTTCAAATGAGGTTTAAAAATTAACGATATACTATTCTATCTGTATTATACGGAGTATCAGTATAACCTACAATTTAGGAATATTTTTGATTTCAGAATCAAGAAATGTTTAGAATATCGGACAATCAAAATCGGGCAGAAATCTTTTCAGATCATAGACAAGTCAGATTAAAATAAAATATACCTATTTTTAATTAAAAATCTATTTTTTTAGGAAATAAATGTTCCAATTCCAATGAATTTTCCTCATTACCAAATGGATCTTGGAAATATTCCATTTGTTCAATGCTGTTCGATTTGCGGATTTAGATATTGAAAAAAATTATTTATTAGTTTTTCATTATTTTTTAGTTTAATGATTAGGGAAAGTTCAATCTGTTTTTAAAATTTGGATAATTTAGTTTTCAAAATATCTACGAGTACTAGTTATTTTGAACTAATTTTTTTTTCAAAATATTATGTATCTCTACCTTTTGATATTTAAGATATTCTCAAACCAGTTTGGAATTAGCAACCAGTTTATTTGAAAAGAGGTCATCCAAATTTCAAAAATCTTTCCTAACTATTCTTAATCTACCCGTATATCCTATATATTATTGCCTTACTATACGTAATTATGCCAGTAAGTAGTACACTTATAACTCTTATATAAATTGTAAACGTTTGTTTGATAAACCCTTTGCTTGGTTTAAGGTGTAATAAAGATAAGACTATTTATTAGTACCCGCATGATAATGAACGAAATCCAGTACCATAAATCAATCTGAATCATAAAGATAATTTAGCAATTTTTAGCTTTTAAAATTGATTTAATTAATAACCAAATTTCATCAAAGGCTCAATGGTCTAAGGGTATGATACTCGCTTTGGGTGCGAGTGGTTTCGAGTTCGAGTCTCGATTGAGCCCGCCAACTGTTTTGCATTTTTTTTTACTGACTTCCGCTTCCGGTTTCATTTCATGTCAAAAATTTTTTATTTCTTATTCCTTTAAAAACAATGTTTTAAGTAGTAGTAAAATATAATAATCTAAGGAAATAATTTATTGTAAATATTGGCGGATTTCTTCGATCCAATTCTGTAATAGGTCATAATATTTTCAACCATCGATTTGACCCCTTGGAATGTTTCTTGACCAGATGGTATCTAAAGATCATAATATATTTAATTAATTATAATTAGAGCTAGAGATGTTATATAGGTATATTAATTAAATTAATTACAATTTGGTTTGGTGGGAGCATAAACCCAAAATCTCCTTTATCCCTAAGTTCATAACAGTAAGCGAATTTTATTCCAGCAACACCTTTGGCCTATTAAAAATATATCAAAATTTTGAAAAATTCTAAACTTTTTATGATAGACTTGGGTCATTGCCATGGCCATGACATGACCTAAAAAAATTTCAAATATTCGAGCTCTTTACCCAATCATGACTGCCACCTGCAGCTGCATAGAGGATTTCAGGTGTAGGCCCAACTTTATATTGAGTTCCATGAACACTTGACATTTTCAAAATTATAGAAAAAATTAAATTTTTTGAAATTCTCAAATAAATACCTTTTAAGAGCATTTGCAGCATTATCTCCTACGGTTTGCAAAATTGCATGATCATCAGCTCGTACGTTATCGTAACTAAATAAGGATTTTTTTTTAATTTTTAAAATTTTCATAATTTTTATAAATTTTTTAGTTTGTATACCTCCAAGGTAAAAGTATCATTTGACTATATGAATGAAAAGTTAAAAAGAGTTTTATTTGATCTTTTCTGGCAAAAACAAAATCTTGAATGAGTTTGACTTCCGGTTCACTGGCTGGTTTTGGACCATGGTAGATTTGAGAGCATAAATTGTCACTTGTACCCTTACCACCCCATTGGAAATCTTAAAAATATAATTAATTTGTTAAAATTTGTAAAAATTTGTAAAAATTCTAAAATTTCAATTTTTTACCCCAGTTCCGGTTTGGATCAGTTCCCTTACAGCACCCTAATAACCCGCCAAATATTGGACGACCTGGGCCTAAATAATTGAAATTTATGATTAAAAACACTCTAAATTTTCTTTAATTGGATACCTGAGCGTGTTTTCCTCCACATTCGATCTAAATACCAAAAATCCATTTAGAATTTTAAAAAATTTGTTTAAAAAGTCTTTTATTTACCAGATGTGTGAGTGTATTCATAACTTGAAAAAAAAATTGAATTTTTTAGATTTATTAATTTTTTGCTTAAATTTACCCGTCTGGATTCATCACTATTTTTAAAAAAATATACAAATTAGAAATTTTTTTAAAAAAAATAGATATTGAACCTACCTGGTTGAATATACCAATCAAAACTTTCAATCAAACTTGATGACCTTTTTCTGACAGCCATTTTGATCAATTCATTGGCCATATAGGTGACCTAAAAAATTAATTTTGATAATCTAATGCATAATACTAGTGTAATAATTTAATACTGTAGCCGGTGAGATCCCTAGAAAATAAAATATAAACTTCAATGCAATCAACATTAAATTGTAAAAAATTTCCTTACATTCACGGGCTAAAATTTGAAAAAATTCATAAAATTTCGTTAAAAATCGTAAAAATGCAATCATTTAAGCTTTTGAATTATTTACCATGAATTCCTATAAGGTATAAAAACAATTTTATTAGATTTTTTTAAAATTGGCGGATTTATTTTACCTCCATCAAGCCAAATGGCGGGTTTTGGGGGTGCATCTGGCTCTTGTGTTCCAGAAGAAATTTTCATAATCTTGATGGGGCGACCTTCAGAACTTTCTCCTATAGTTTCAACCTACAATTATACACATAAATATCAATATTAATTTAAATTTTGATCTAAATTTGCATGTCTTTACAGAGGCTATAGTAGGGTATCGATTGACCATCGAGTTCATCCAATTATGTATCTATAAAAATTACAATTTGAATTTTTTCAAAATTGAAATCTAAAAATTACAGTTTCCAGTCGATGATAGGAAGTCCAAGAGAGTTCAGCTTGTCTTGGTGCAACCCAAGATTTTTGTTCATCTATTAATCTTTAAAAAAATAATTTTATAGCTTATTATATCGTACTACTAAGAGTAGGTAATAATTTACTCTTGTAAGTTGGTAATTGAGATTTCAAAGGGGATTCCAGTGAGTCTTAAAAGGTCCTTCGTTGAGGCAACCAAAGTTGGTGGGATGAGCATATCAGTCGGCAAAATGCGGCTCGGCGGCGTCAAAAATTCATATTCATCATTGAAAAAGTAGTTTTGAATTGTCTCAAAATGCCTTTCTTTTTGTCCGTTAAGTCGAAATACTTGGTATCTGGAAAATCAATTCATAATTTAGAATCAGCTCTGAAATACCCGTTTTTGTTATACTTATGCTTAAATATTTCAAATACCTACTATTACTATATGTATCATAAAAGTTATTGCACTCGTATTAGTGTATATTGGGATAACAGAATCACAAATTAAGTAATTTTGTTCTGATTTAAAAATTGTTGGAAAATTCTAAAATCTAAAATTCTAAATTCGAGAAATTGTCAAAATATTCTCAAACAAAGTAAAAATAATAATAACTGTTTCAGTCGGAAACCAGACGTTTAAAGGTTAAAGGATATACGGAGTACTCGACTTTCAGGCTTTTCCATGTTAAAACTCATATAAAAGCCAGAATGCTCATTATTACCCAAAGATATCTTTTGAAAAACATTCCCCGACTATCCCATATCTACCCCTAGGTGTATGGAGTATTAACTTACCCTTCATAACTCCTAGTGCCATTTTGAAAAGTGGCCAAAAGACAGGCCATAGTAGGTATAAAAAGCGGACTATTCGCCGCAATCGGAGCCGTTCCCAAATCCATTTTTATTAAACTACAATTAGATGACTAATTACAGAATAAATTGGGTATAAGGTTTTTTATAAACCTATTGGTAACCTTCAACTTGAACTAACAAAGACTTTGTTATTCCTTTCAATTATTAACTAGATATTCTTATTTTTGTATAAAATGATGCTTAATTATCATTTTATTTCTCTGGTTTGCTAAATACTTACCATAAGAGTAATCATTGATTGAGTAATTAATTTCCATTACCTAATACGGATACAAATATTACAGACTATTTAATTGTATTAAACTCTAATAAATACTCTACTCTCAATGTACATATATATTAGTTATTACCCTTTTTACTTTGAAATAGAACAATAGAGATTTTTTTCTAAACTAGATAATCGATAATATGTAATATTTTTACCTCAAATAAAGATTTAATAGTCAAAATTGCCATTTTTACTAGTATCCTAATCCTACCGATCCGATACCTAGCTAAACTAGGCTTTAATTAACAACTATTTAATTAGCTATTAATAGGTTCAGTAATTATACGAGTAAAGCTTTGTTAGTACCTACATACATATTATGGTTTTTTAGCAGATCCTTTTTATGAAATATTTTTTTTGCGGAACCTCTAAAGGGTCCGTGGCATTTGAATTTTTGTAGGCATAAGTCTTGAATACCAAGTTTGTGTGCTTAGTATTATTATTTTCAATTTTCAATCTGTAAAAAGTTAAAACTGCTGAATACATTTGCATATTTATATTTATACACATAAAGATAATTCATAAAAAGAAAGAAAAAACAAGTAAGTATGGTATGCAAATTTTTGAATGCAATAAAATTGAAAACAAGTTAAACAGATATTAATAGTACCTATATTAGTAAAATTTTGAAATCTTGATTTTCAAGTTTTTTAAAATTTTGTATAAATTAGTCGGAGATGATATAGCTTAAAAATTAACTTTGTTAATTAAAGAACACACAAAAAAAAAAACAGCTAGGCTTTAGGATTATAGATCGTACATGGTATAAATTATAAATATAGGTACCTGTTACATTTATAAATCATAAATTAATATATCTATTATCAAATATCTTTTAGAATCTTAGCTATTTCTAATTATGACCTTCGTTTTTGTGCAATATCACAATTTATTGAAATTCTCTCATTTACTTGAAGTCGAAGTTAACAAATTAATATTTTATAATTTTAAACGATTTTTAAAAGATTAAAGTTTAATTTCATCCCTATTTTGGTTGAATTTGGCCCTGTATATTTGGCATCCCTATATAAAATTAACTCAATTTTTTAAAAATTTAGTTTAGATTAAGTTAGGTTAGGTAAATTTTCAAAACATTTAAGTTTAGTTTAAGTAAAAGTTAGGATAATAAAAAAATTGTTTAAATTTGATACAGGGGTAAAGAAAGTTAGATCAAAAATATAGGAATTTTAACTAAAATAGGGATAAGATTAAATTGAAGCCTGGATAGAACTTGGATGGAATATATTTTTCAAAATGGAGACTGCAATAGATCTAAAGGATCCGGGTAAAATCGAAGCTCTCGAATCGATCTGGCTATTTTTATGGTTTAACAGACTTTTCGGTCTTGTTCCGATTTTACGTCGTGGAAATACTCTTGTTTATAAATACCTACATGTATATTGGATTCCAGTGATTTTAGGGTTATGTGGAACAATATCAGTTATTCAGATGACCTTAAAGACATTAATCAGAAAAAAAGATGGGGTCAAGGTTTTGACGATGCCAGCAATTCGAGACCTAACAGTTATTTTCCATGCTCTATTCAACATCCTTTATATGGCATGGTTTTCCAAAAAATTACCACAGTTTTTTAAATCTTGTGCTCATTTGGAACAGAAAGTTTTAGGCAAGTATCGGACACCCAAAACCTCTCAAAGTGTTCTCGCAAGAAATTGTAATTTACTGATAATCCTCATTGTGACAGTACTATCAATTGATTATATTTTCTATCTGATTTATGCCTGGTTTGAAACGAAGGATTTGACCGAAGAAAGTTTTACAATTTTAGGATATTTTCAAAATTATCCAAATTTGTATCAAAAAAGTAATTATAATTTTGGAACTGGACTTTACCTCTGTTTTTTTGAAATGTATGGATATGTTTGTTGGTTTTTTGCAGACACTTTTTTGTGCCTTGTATCAGTTATATTTGCATATTATATTGAGCGATTTAATAAAGCTTTTGAGAAAAAAACGGAAGATTTGATACCACTTATTGAACTAGAAGGTTTTAGAAAAGATTTTAGACAAATTATGAAACTTATGGGAGAGTTCACGAAGGATTTTGCAAATATTTTTGTGGTTACTTATATTTTAAATATTGTTTTCTTATTTACCAAATTGTATATTGGAATTTCGAGTGATTTTGCTTCACCTCGTAAAAATATTTTTGCCAAATTGAGCATTGGCTTTAGACTTTGTTTGATTTTTGCAAAAATATTTTTTCCTACTTGGATGTCGGCTAAAATTAATGATCAGGTAAGCTTAGAAGGAGAGGTCACAAAAAGGGAATATAGGAATATCTGTATATGAAAAATTCATTAAGTTTGTTATGTAGGTATTCAAATATAAGAAGGCACATTAATGGACTCACGAAGTTGAAAAATTAGACATTGACCAATAAAAATGACCCAAATATGTGGTTTTTGATTATAAAATTGCAGAGAAAATACATTTTTTTTCTAAAATGGGGATCCGGGATTTGTCAACACCTTGTTTACAGCTTTTGTAGTGCTATATCGATGCAAAATTTAGCCCAAAACTTGATTTTGATAATGATTTTGGCAAATTTCGCTTCAAACAGCTCCAAAACTGAAGCGGGAATATTCGAAAATCCTTAAAAAGCTGAATGAAATAGATAGTGAAATATAAAGATCTTTGATGAATTTCGAATATTTCAGCTTCAGTTTTGGAACTGTTTTCAACGGAATTTGCCAAAATCATTATCAAAATTGAGTTTTGAGCTTTTAGCGTCGATATAGCACTGCAAAAGTTGTAAACAAGGTTTTGGAATTGGCATTTCCTATGCACAAATCTCGGACACTTTGCAAATGCACAATAATTTTGCTGAATTCAATAAACAAACATTTGTTGCTCTAATTCCAAGCTATTCTGTATTACCTATAGTTTTCGAGATAAGAACATTTATATGTTAAAATTTAGGAAAAATAAAACTCTGTAATTTGGCCTAATTTTTCAGGTTAAAAGTTAATAATAAGTACATGGTGGCAATTTCGAGTGCCCCTCTTAAGATTAGAACTCTATCAAAAACTTTTTAGATCCAAATATTTGATGATTTGAAATCATTATTTTTTTTTAAATTTTAGGCAAAAAGAACACTGGAAATTGTTCAGGATGCTCCAACTGAAACAGATGTTCCAAATCCCATTAGATTACATTTGGTAAATTGATTTACATATTTAATATAAATTATGAATAAAAATTTCACACAGGTATAATCAGTACTTTATCAATGATCAATAATTAATTATTTAAAAGGTTGAACAATTTGTAAGACAATTGACTGTTAAAGAGATCGGGATTTCATGTCATGGATTCTTCACCATCACAAAATCCTTTTTTATCGCACTTTTGAGTGCATTCATAACTTATGAAATGGTCATTTTGGAATTTATTGAAACAAAAGTTGATAATGATTTAGATGGTGTTTATGAAGTCTCAAATTCCTCAACAGCTGAACTAATAGACGGATTCAGAGACATTATAAAGAAATATAGAAAAAGAAATCATCATCTCGAAATATTATAATTTCAGAAATATTTTCAAAAAAAATTACAAAGTTAATATAGGGTACTTATTATTGTAAATATAAAATAGAAAATGATATTAAAACAACTTATTATAATTGAATTTCCATTTGAATGAAAGCTCGAATATTCATTTTGATAATCGTAATAATCTGATTCATTTAGACCACTTGAGTTCGTATTTGAAATAAATGTATAATAATCATCATAATTTTCGGTTTGCTCAGATTTTATTTCTGTTATATTTTCGACCATTTCTGTATGGATTTCATTTAGGGTCAAATTCATCATTACATTAGGTTCACATCTTCCATATAGTAAATCAATCCATTTCTTTTTGCAAAATAGATTTTCATTTTGAGCACAGTCCTCTTGGCTTTCACAAATGGATCCTACTGAACCAAGACATTTCCTAAGGTCATGGGAATAAATGTGCAAATCATCAGAACATTGACATTGACCATTTATACAGTAGAGTTGTGCAATAGGGTCGCATTTTAGGCCATTCATGCTTGTTTTATTGCAAAAAGTTCCAAAGCTTGGGTTACATTGTCCTGTATTATCTGGTAAATAACCTTAAAAACAAGTTATTTTTATTAAAAAATCGAAAAACTTTATAGCTTTTATAAATTATTGGAATTTTTACACAAACCATTGGAACAAGTGCATTGTTTTACATTCAATTCCTCGGAACAATCCATATTTTGTAGGCAATCTTCAAAAGTTTGACAATCCCCGTATAATTTACTCAAACATTTGCCCCTATCTTTATCATACAATTTTTTAAAAGGAGATTTACATTTGCAATATCCATCAAAACAGTTAAATTGCAAATCAGAACAGAGATCTTGGCTCGAGCAAATTTCTTCAAAATCTCGTAAACATTTCATATCGGAAGATTGAGTAAACCCTTTTGAACATTTGCAAATATTTCCATCACAATTTGCATTTTCCAGACAATTTCTTTTAATACAAGGCTTGCCAAGTTGGCCAACACATTTTGATTTGACCAAATCTGGGATTTGACCTTTGGCTAAATCACATTGGCAAATATTGTCGACACAGGACAATGAATTATTTTGATTACACTCGTTTGAATTGTTACAAATTTGACCAAAATTTTTCTTAATTTCGCAAATTTGCTCAGAATTTTCAAAATAATTGTCAGGGTCGCATTCGCAAAATCCATTGGAGGTACATTGAGTGTTTTGCACACATTTTGCTAGCTTTCCTTCTCCTTTATTGATACCTTGTGGAAATTTACATGGGCTTTTCAGCTCAGTTATACATTGACCTTGAGCTGGGTTGTAGGACATTTGATCTGGAGAATTTAAATGACAGGTGCAGACACCTTCTTTACATGAGAGCATTTTGAAAGGATTGCAAAATTCGGAATTTGATTCGGAACAAATTTCGCCGTGATTTTTAAAAACTAAAAAAAAATTAATTGATCTAATTGTAATTAAGTACTTAATTAAATTATTTAAAAATATAATTTAGATTAGACCTGTTGGAAAAATTTTATAGGTAAGAAGAAATCCTCTACTTTTCCAAGGTATATTTGATACTAAATGAACACGGATTTGTCCATCTGATTCAAGTTCTAATTTGTCTATAAAATGTCCTGATCCTGTTGGATTGGAGAGTATTTCTTCATTTCGATTGAAAATCTATTATTAATAGCAAAATATATTTGTATTTCTGAAATATTTTGCTGTTAGGAACAGATAAATTAAGGAATAATAAGTCTGTAAGAAAATACCTCTAATGTGCCTGGTTTTGTAACTTGGAAATAATCAGTTTGTGAAAAGTGGACTGAAATTTTGTCGAAATTATTTTGACCCTTAATTATCCATTCACAGTCAACTTTATTTGAAAAGTCTCGATACTGAATTCTTCCCTCATTTGAATCTGTAATAACTTGCTGACAAGGATTGTCTAAAAATGAAAAAAAAAATATTTCAGATTATTCTAATTAAGTACCTGCACTATAATTTTAAAATACTAAAGTATTTCCATAAGATTACTTTGTCCATTGACTAAAATGATTGAAATACAATTTAGGAAAAACCAGAAAAATATAGCCAAAAACATTTTGAAATAATTTTAATTTTAATTTTACTTAAAAAGAACTGCAAGTTTTCTGATAAAGATGCCTAACTTGAAAATGAAAGATCTGTTGAATTTGAAATTTGAAGGACATTGCAAATAAGATTAGCGACATCCGGTCTTTGAAATACAAAATTTCATTTTATCTTTATCAAAATATATCTCTAATAACTGAATAGCAATATATAGAATCAATTATGAATCATTTTAAATTAATGAGTAGCAAAACCAAGAACAAGTCAATTTTTATTAAAGCTTATTACAAAATTAAGTGAATACATATAATTATTTAGTGACATTGTCCATATCATAGGCGACGATGATAGGCGGGTGAGGTCAACAGAATGACCCCAAATTAATATATCTTGTAATAGA
>JAQIXA010002276.1:0-18741 GCA_034699045.1 Nanhermannia cf. coronata Gr-Ori-00579 | reverse complement strand
GGTGGGAATGAAATTAAATTCATTCGACACATGCGAAGAACTCCCGACTTCTCACTAAAGCTGTCGGTGGAAAGGGATCTATGAGCAGCTTGGTTTCCATC
Organism: Nanhermannia cf. coronata Gr-Ori-00579; assembly: GCA_034699045.1. NCBI lineage: Eukaryota > Metazoa > Arthropoda > Arachnida > Sarcoptiformes > Nanhermanniidae > Nanhermannia > Nanhermannia cf. coronata Gr-Ori-00579. Next base: position 18,640 of record JAQIXA010002276.1, on the reverse strand, counting down.
TAATTTAAATAAAAGTTCAAGTTGTAAAGTCACAGTCACAGTAGTTGTGATTAAGATAAAGTAAGGATTTGTACCCAATCCGGTTCCATTGGCGATTATGTCTTCTAAAATCCTATCAGCAATGAATTGATGATTGTCCACTAAAATTCAAAAAACATAAAATTCATAGTCTGTTCAAAAAACAATTTTGTATCTACCTATTCTGTATACTCGTAAGTACAAGCATCTACTAATTATGGGACAAATAGGTAGGGTACTAATTGTTTGTAAGTATGACAAGGCTAGGCTATAGGGTATATAAAGTATCATTCCGTCGGAATCAAAAAGATAAATTGGGGGACTTACGGGGATTTCCATGTGAAAATGAAGGGTTTTCACTTCCAACCTCTCCAATTGCTGCTTCATCAGCACCAGCAATCATCAGTCCAGAACCTGATTCATTTTCAGCCTCGGGAATTGTCTCGAACATGAAATCAATGACCATTATGACTTGAATATTTCAGACAAAATTAGAACTTTATTATCTCAAAAAATGGCGAGACTGCGATTTTTTTTCCGAATTTTTATTTTTTATTTTTGAACAAAAAAATTGAATCAGAATGATTTTGTGAAATATTTTGAAACTATGGAAATTAGTGTAAACAAAATCTTAAAATCTTCGAAATTCTCACTTTGATAAGAATATCAAATATCAAAGTTTAAAAAGTCTTGCTATGGCAACTATTAATTGGTTCAGTTATATAATTCGTCGAAAGGCAGTTGGTCGAAACCCTAAATTTTATTAGTATTTTATACACTGTAGAATTGAATATAAAATGAAAGATGAAAATTGATTGTTCCAATCATGCAAAATATCAAAAATCCAATTGCATAGGTCTTCACCTATGCAATGTAATGTCTAAAAATTTAGAATTATAAAAGTTTTCTTATTATTGTCCATTAGACTAATTGTCGGAGATTCCTACTAATTATGTATTGTAAAAACTATTAGCATAAGATTTCATTAATTCTTTATCATTTTCGGCAGGTTCTAATAGAACTTCTAATCGTAAGTACCCTACTACATATTTAGGTATCTACACCTATATTTACTGGTTTTCAATCAAGCTATTCACATAAGAATGTACCTAGTAAACCTGAAACCTACAATAGTGCTTACTAATTGTAAGTAGTATAATCTCCATAATTTAATTTTAAAAAACCATTAAAAAATGAATATTTTGTAATGATGAGAGTATTCCCTAAAGGGAAATTTGATCTTTTTGATCGATTTCAAACTCAAACATACAGAATATATAAAAATTTTGGAAGACTCGAAATTTCTACAAATATTTTAAACTTTGGTCTTTAAATTTTCAAAAAGTTGCGATTTTTACACAGAGTTCCAATCCTAATATTCCTAAATCAAATTTTTCCCAACTTTTACAAAATTTAATTTTTGTCATTGGATTCTAATTATCTGTATATTTAGATCAATTTTTTTGCAGGATTCAATAAAATAAATATTTTTACTCTAGCTATGAGATATGAGCATTTTAATGTTGAAAATTGACCTAATTTTTTAGCTTAAAGGTCAAAATTTTCAACTATTTAGTTGAATTAAGGAGAAGCACAATATTTTTCAATAATAATCATTTTTCCAACGACATTTCTCATATCATTTCTCCATTAATTGGAAACTCGACCTAACTTGAGATATAGGCACCTATTGGTATAATGAAAGTTTCAATGCTAATAGATACTCGTAAATAAAGTGTAAACAAAACGAAATTTTGAAAAGAAATAAAAATTATTGAAACACATTTATTATTGATTCTTATATTCTTCGATTGACATGAATGAATGGAATAATTGAATAATAGGATACCGATTAGAGGTGAATTTGATGAATTAGAAATGCAAAATAAACTACTAATTTAATTATTTGTCATTTATTAGTTTGCACACGATCTGCAACAATGTTATTAAAATATATTTTTATTGCGATTTTGGGTTTTAATTACCCTGTAAAATCTGATCCTTGTACAAGAACTAATGCTCAACAAGAAATTAAATGGATTTTAGATAAAGTCCTCCCAACAGGTGAGCAATTTTACCTTTCTTAAATCAAAATATTTCATATCTAAAATTATCTTCAAAATTAAAAATAAGATGCATAATATTGGGAGTTTTATTAAGTTGCATAAAGTTTTATAGAAATCCTATAAAATTTTGAAAAAAGTTAAATAAAATTGCACAAAATCAAAATCTGCAATTGCTAGATCCTTTATGTCCCATCCTAGTTTTAAATGAGATTATAATTTTTTCAATTTTTTTTTCAAAAATCAGGTGTGATGATTATGAATGGTGAAAGCGGAGGTTGGGTCGTACCTTATAATGCTAATTTAGGTAAGTTTTTTTATGAAAAAATGTCATGGACTTTGTGCAAAAAATGTAAAAAGTGTCTCATTATTAGCCCTTTGGAACGTCCTGAAAATCGATTCATCACGAGAAACTAGTTCTAAGGTTTTTTCATACATAAACTGGTACTTGAAGCATCTTAATTGGCCAGACAAATTCGGGGTTTATGGAACTGTTTATGATTATGATGTGAGGTAGGTTTTCAAAATATTTGAAATGTTTTTCTAAAATTTGATTACGGCATTTAACAGGCCTTATTTATTAAGTATTCAACCTTAAATAAAAAAATTTGTATTTAAGTGACAATGGCCGAACCGAAAAATCCAAAAATGACTATGATTCGAGTGATTCTTATGGAGCCACTTTTCTGTCCCTCGTCAGTAGGTGGGCACGAACCAACTGGAGAGAAAACCAACAATGGGTCAAAGATCACAATTATGTTTTAAATGCGATTAGTGATGCTTCTTGGGCCACATTTCAACCCGATATTGGTCTCACTTATGCCAAACCAAACTACAAAGTTGCTTATGTAAGTATCTTGAATAAAGTTTCGAAAAAATTCTGTAAATTTTTATATTTTTTAAGCTTATGGACAATGTTGAAGTTTGGCGTGGCATGCAAGATTTCTCAGAGCTCATGTTCGATACTCAAGACTATCAAAAAGCTATAATCATGGCTGATCGAGCAAATGCTATAAGGAAAGGCATTGAAAAACATCTCTGGAATCCCCAAAGAGAAGAATATTCGTCACATTATGGAAATACTCAACCTACTAACTGGGCACAATATTTTCCAGGTTTATTATACATATAATAATGTACAGTTAGTCAAAAAAGTGCTAAATTATGATTCACGATTGCTTAGATGTGATGGCCAATTTATTTCCACAAATCTTTGGACTCCCAGAAGGACTCGAGCCAGGCCGAAGATCGCTGATTTATAATAAATTCAAGCAAAATGATCGAGGACGTTGGACTTCAATTGATAAACCAAATTTTCCAGACGGGTTCCCCTCAGAAGCCGCTAAAAGAAATGGTGACAATGAGTTCATCAAAAGGTGGATGAAAAATGTGGACCAAAAATGGCTCCCAAGTAGAGAATGGACATATTTTATTGGAGATGCTTCATTATTTGCTCTCAGACTTTATGATACAGAATGCTAAGAATTCAAAGTACAATAAAATTTTATTGTATTGTACACTAATTGTAATTATAATCTAATTTAACAAAATTTGTAATGGGAATCAAGGAGTCTCTTTACGTTTATTTGAAAATAATAGTTTAAATAAAACTATCTATGAAAGCTCAGCACTCAGAATATCTAAATATGATTTGAAAATAAATGATAATGATTTTATACTGCAGTTATAATGGATAAAATGGCCTTTATCGATGACACTAATGCTGTTAATTGTTAATGAATGTAATATACGAGCAATCCGATCCGAATTTGTATAAATAATACCATAATTATTTCTTCTAGAACATTGCGAATCTTTGGCAAGTCTAAAAATGTTTAAAAGACAAAATTATAATTTTTAATACAAATGCCATCGTTTGTCCAACATTTCAAATTCTGGTCCATTTGAATTTCTATCTTTTCCTGAATTTGTGTTCAGATATCGAGATATAAAATTTGATAAAATTACACTGCTGCATCTGGACAATTAGGTTGAATTGAGAAAATGTTCATTTTCAATCTGCCTATAGTTCATTTCATATAAGTATTTGCATAATATTTGCATAGCTCCATATTGACTTAAACGTTTGACATTAAGATTGAAAAATTGAACTTTTTTGAATTTCGCAATAGAGAGCCTGATTAAGAATACTTTTACTGAAATTTTAACTTTTTATGCAATCTTGTTTATAATTAAAATGCTTAAATCTTAACTACTCGTAAAATCTGAATAATGTATTTTTAAATACTGTAATAGTAATTATAATAAGTAGCATTTCTACGGCCGAGGAGCAATCACAAAATATTTAATTATTTTTAGTATCTTTTTTAAGTAGGTTCTTAACTTATTACACTTAAGATTATGATTATTCACACAGTACTCGTTTATTAATAGTACTAAGTTAATGTTTTAAAAGCCTTCATAACTACTTGCAAAATATTTCAAGATAATTTAAGTAAGTATAAGTCTAAAGTACTTATACGAATATTAGCATAATATTATTATAGAATGGAAAAATGAAACAAGTTTCAAATAGTTATTCAATTCTAAACTGGGTTTAACTTTTTATGCTAGAATTGTGCATTTAAGTAAAGGCTCAATTTAAATAAAATATTTGCAAAATATTTGCTCTGCAAATCACAAGTTTTTTACTATAATATGTTGAGTGTATTACATAGCTAAAATGTATTGCTTATATTTTTAAACATATTTTAATAAAGTTCAATTTTATATAACCTACCTAATAATAAAAATACCTAGTTGAAATGAAAATGATAGAAATAAATAGAGATAGAATGGAGAAGGCTTAATTGACATCCGGTTCGAACAATTTCATTTCCGGTATATCCATTGTTAAATTATTTAAAGGTGAGTCTGGGCAGGGCAATTTCTCGATAAAAAATTTCATACTTTTGCCTTAAATATAGTTAGGATTACAAAATACCTTTAAGTTTCCACAAATAATTACAATCAAAAATGCTGAATGGTTCCAAAACTATGTTAAACTAGTTATATAGCTACTACATAAATTTAAGCCTAGGATAGGACCTATACTTACCTTTAGTACTAATACAGACAGATACTTGGTTATATTATTTAGGTATCTAACTGTTTGACATTTTTGGCATCCAATTTCTACTTTTAAAAGCTAAATAATTAATAGGAATTGCTCAATAAGAGAGTTATTTTCCACTGAAAGTCACCTAACCCATTAGCTAACCATTAACTCCAAAATTATTAATAATTTATAATCAATATTTGTGCAAATGTCTTAACCATAACCATACTTTATATTATATTTGTTCATAGGTATAATGAAATGCTAACGTAGTTTGTAGGTTTTCTTTTACAGAGAACCTGTAAAAATTCGAATACTTACATACTTGTATAATAAAATGGTTTTAACCATCATAGAATCAAATTTATAGTCAAATTACCTAGTTCACTTATTCATGTTAAGAAACTACATAATTTTTTCTCAAATATTGATATATAATCTATACCTAAATTAAATTTTCTGCTAATTTTTTTTAGACATTTCCAATAGGTATTCTAATTTATGAAACTTTTAACATCGTTTTTTGAGATATTTTTAAAACTATCCATTAGTCAAGATTTACATATTATAACCTATTTTACCCTATCTATGTAGTGTACTTATGTAAAAATATCATTTCTCAAATTTTTCTACCAATTTTTTGAGTAATTTCGAACAAATTCAAATTTTATCAACTTTAATAACATTTTTTGAGATATTTTATACAATACGAGCTAATTGTTTAAACAAATAATACCTACATTTATTTCATGTGCAAGGTGCATGTCAACTGACATAATATTTTAATCAAATACAATTACATATACAATTATTACAAGTAGTACATACTTTACTACGTACCACTGACTAGGTAATAAAAAAATTCTTAGAAATAAAGCATTTTTAGCATACAAACAGATATTATAGGTACCTAGAATTGAATTCAGAATCAAATGAATTGCTCATTTTAATTACAATTTTTATACCATTACTTACTATTAATGCGAAATTAAACCTACATGTCTATTTACAAATGCATAAAATAATAACCCTACTTTGTCTATGTATGTACCTCTGTTTGAATATACGGTATAGTTTATATGCTATGAATTTTTAAAATATGAAACTGTACATGTGTTGACAAATAACATTTAAAAATCTAAATTGAGCAATCAAAACTGACGAGGTACGATAGAATTTAGAATAGAATAATTTAAAAAAAGTTGGAAAATTTAGAAATTAGAATAAATTAAATGCAATCAAGTCATTTTAACAAGTAATATTTACATAGTATAAATGGTCTGAGATTTGAAATGATGTATAATTTAATACCTAATTGTGATTCAAAATTTCAAATTTATACAGATTCAAATTCATTCATTCAACTCATTTTGATTATATCGTATTTACTGTTTACCTTTCGCTTTCCAATAAAAATCCATTTATCAATTGCATAAATTATAGTACTTTACTATCTACCAATATAATTAACTTAATTTTCAAAATTAGTAAAGGAATTCGTGTATATACAAGCAATAAGATACTATTATACAAAGTATTGTTGGATTTTGGATTAAAATTTTTTAAGTTCAATAAGAAGTATAAACCACAAGATTAGAAACTCGCCCAAGATTTTTGCACACATTTTTGTAGTCAGTTTGTGAATTTTTCTTTCAAAAAAAAAAGTCATGGCATGGCATAAAAAAAATCTCAAAGACAAAGACAAGACAATTTACAACAATTTCTCTTTAATAGTAGTACATGCATAATGCAGATACATAGTAGTATACTGTAATACATAGATACATATTAGTATTAAATGCTAAGTTAATAAAACTGTCTTGGTCATGTCTGTCTCTGTCCCTTCATTCATGGTCACTATTTTTAAACATTTTTCAAGACTTTTAGAACTTTATAGATATACCTACCTTAGGTACTTTACATTTACATCTGTTTCTATTAGTGTTTATATACCATATTTATATACTAGTATTGTGATTGTGAATTTTATACTCGTATACACCTTTTCAAGGAAATTAGTCGTCAAAAGAACTCACAATTACTTACAATCTATACCTACCTAATACTAAAGATAAGAAAATGTATGTACTGATATATCAAATGCTTTGGGGTAAAATTGAATTTAGTTATTTATTTCCATCCGAGTAGTTTAAATATAAAAATATGCTAGATATTTTGATAAGTATAAGTAACTAAAATTTGTACATACTAAGCATATAGATATTAATGGAAGTAAAAATATAATAGGTTATTGTATATCAAGTAAAGCTAAAGTTATCAAAAATACCTTGCAGTATTAAGTATCTATCTATGTGGGATAAATAGATAATGAATTTTTCTGTCCTACACTTTTTTCCTTATAGATATTCTCATTATTCATTAGTAGACCTATCGTATCTCGCTTTCTTACAACAAAAAATTACGAAAAATTATTTGGTCTAATCTTATCCCTTTAGTCCTTAGAAAGTTTAGCTGATGCAAATTCTTTAAAAAAAATTAGAATACCAGTGTATACGGTAAAAAAACTGATAATAAGTGGCAGAATGACTTGCTGGATTATCCTTTACTACAGTACCTATATTCTATATGCTCAATTGTGCTCCTCGTCTATGCATAGCACTGGCTAAATAGTCTAGTTACCTACATGCATGTAGCTTTCGAGATATTTCCAATTTCCAACAATATCGAGCTTTTTTAAGACATTTCCAAAAATACTTTTTTTCAAAATTTCCAACCATCTACTAAATATTTGATTTGAGAGTAGATAGTTGTTAGAGTAGAGTAGATGGTCCAAATTTTTTCTCGGAGATTCTTAACTACCTAATTTCGAATATTATTTAAAAGTAAATTCAATGTGATTAAGCAAGTCCTATCAGCTTTCAGCAAGGTGCATAATTTAATCAAAAAATAATCAAAAATATCGATTTATTTGGATATTTCTCACAAAAATTTTGCCTTAATTTGCAGGTAATTTTAACAGAGTTTAATATTTCAGGTATAAAAATCTCAAACTTCGAGCTCTCTAGATAGTTTTCTCAAGTAGCATTATTATGCTACACGCTCAAATTCAAAGGATATAATATAAAATGTAGTAAAAATGCTAATCAAAAAAAAGGTAATGGTATAAAATGCATACATATAGAATAAAGTATAGCAAGAGCATGCATAGGTAGGATACCATCAAAATCAACTTGCAATTTTTCAAGAATATAACCTATATTTTTTATTCATACCCAGATACCTACCTGTGATTGTACTGTACTGTGTATAGCTATTCTCTATGCTATGTATGTGATTCAAATTCAAATTCAAAGGCATTGCAATTTTTCAACTACATTATCCTTTATACCTAAGCTATGTACGTATGTACCTGTCTTTAAATGCCTATATATTCACCTATATACATAATACATAGGTAGGTAGTATAAATTTGCAATTGCATGTTCTCACAACATTGGCAAAAAAAAATTGTACAGCTCTACTCGTTCATAGTCATAGTCATTCTTCTGTGTAAAAAAAAAGTTAAAAAAGGGGGTCTCTGTTCATTTCTATTCTATTCTAGCTAACTAACTCTAACTAATCCCAAATAAAATATAACAAAATGATTCTCTCAAACCCCCACCAAGTTCTACATTGGATTGAAATTACCTTTACCTAACATTTATCTTTTTACTATAATATCAAGTATCTATCCTATCATATACATTATAATATAATATACTTACCTAGATACCTACCTATGTATGTTTAACTATTATGACTCGCTGATTATCTTTCTGCATGTTGTTAACAATGTTAAATGTTCAATATATTTTTCCCTAATATAGAATTTAATGTACCTTTAATGTAATGTAAGTTAGATGTAAAAAAAAGGCATATGGTCCTTTAAAATCTCTATCTCTAATTCTATTCCCTATGCTATACATTATACAGTGTAGTCCATACTCCATACAGGTAAGTAAAGTAAAGGTATATATATCCGCCTTGGTCGGGTTGCCTTGCGTTCCTCTACTATACTCCTACACTCTTAACTATCTCAAAAAAAACTCTTTATTACGAGTGATTATTACTATTATCACAGAATTATAGTTAAAAAGGATAGTCGTCGTCAAATTAAACTTTTTGTTCTTTCTAAGCTAGCTATCCTCTAATCCCTATATATTTTACAATTTTACCCCTTTTATTTTATAACCCCCCAAAATTCTAAAAACAAAATGGTGATTCCCTTTTTAAACACATTGTACACTATATGTCTATATGTTAAAATGTACTAACTAGCTTTTGTTGAGTAGTTAGTGACTTTAAACAATATATATATTTTAACATAGATCTAGAAATGCAATCTGCAATAGCATCATATTTCATATAATAATATGTGTGTGTGTAGTGTTTTAGTTGTAAAAAAGTTGTGAAACTCGCAACTACACTAACTTTAATAACTAGTCTGTCTCGTATTACCTCTCGAAGATTTTGTGAGGTGCGATTGTGTGACGTGATTTGCCCAGCTCTGCTGCTGTGCCCTAAATTCTAAATTCTAAAATAAAAAAAATGGTTTTTTTTTGACAATCTCTGCTGTGTAAAAACCATCAAATTAAAATGAACAATTTTGATGGTTCTTCTGGAATGTTTTTATCGTCAAGTTGGTGATACCATCATCGTCAAGCTGACATTGACGAGTCCTAATTACTTATTCTCGTGGACAATTTGAGCAACTATAGAAGGGGGATTCGGAAGGAAAGTCTCGTAAGTCTCGTAAGTCTAATTCTAATTTCTAATTACCAGTAGTCTAACTAATTACCTTGTAATTGTAAAGTAATAACAAAAATAATGTAGTAATTATATTTTCATATCTAGTACTGTACTACATGGTATTTGAGATAAGGATAACTATGGTATGGTATGGTTTTTATTTCAAAGAGAATTAGCAATTAAGGCTAGGTAGAATAGAAATAGAAAAGAGTAAAGTGTAAAGAGAGAGTTTTTAACTCAGGAGCAAAAGGATATTAACAATTAAACTTCCCTTGAAATTTTAAAGTTCTCTTCAAGTTGAATGTAATTTTTAAGACGATAACGATAGTAGGTAATTTGTATTTTTTTAATTGTTTTTATGTTAGGGTGATTGATGGTGGTGATATTGAACTCTTTTTATCTTTTTTTAAAATGATGTTTGTTGATACTGATTTTTTTCATTTTTTTGTTCATTTTTAGATTTCATGTGTGGGTGTGAGTTTATATAATGCTGAACCTTCGACCTAGTAACAACAATGGCGATGAAACTCATGAAGAATTACCTAAAGACTATCCAATGGAATTTCTTAGGTATGAATCAAAACTCTTAAAATAAAGATAAAATGATTATGATTTGTAATCGATTTTTTGTTATTTTGTAATTTGTATATTTTTCTATTTTAGAGTGCTTATTAATCAACATGCTCAGGTAATTTGGATAACATTTTTGATCTCAATTTTCAGTAAATTCTTTTATTTTTGATAATATTGTATATTTAATCGTATTATTGGCTTCTTTCTATTTTTTTTAGACAATCGTGGCACTACAGGTAGATTATTTTATAAATATTTTCATGTAGGTAAAGTTATAATTTCTTTTAATTTTTTTAACTTTAGGAATTGCAATTGGAAGTGGATACTATCAAGAAAGAATTTACAACTTCAAATTTTTCTCATAATAATAGTCCTATTACAAGTCAAACAACTATTACAAGTAATAAATTGTCTTCTAGAGCTCAAAATCTAAATTCAAAAAATGGTTCAGGATCAACAACAGCCAATAATTCAAATTTAAATTCACCTCAACATCATGGTGGTTTAAGTAGAATTTTACCTTTAAGTTCACCTCCTGAAAACAGTGTTTTACCAGCATCATCAAATCGTAAAAGACTTTCTCCGTTAACTAACGATGTATGGAGTTGTCTTGATCCTCAATTTGTTCGTGGTGTTGGTGTTAATAATTCATCGTCGTCAGCATCATCGTCTAATAATGTGTTAATTACATCTACTTTGGGAGGAGCTGGATCTTCTCCAACAACACCACAAAATCTGAATCTCACAACTACATCATCCTCGTCAAATATTAATATAAATAGTAATAACAATCTAACTAAAATCGACTCTGGTTTTTCTGGTGCCTCTAATGCTACAAATGGTGGCCTTAATCTATTCAATTCATCATCAAATGATGTTGATAATCCCTTATATTCATTATTAAGTTTTATTGAATCGAAAATTCGTACTTCAAGTTCATTACAAAATCCTGGAACGAATAATGGAAGTTCACCAGGATCCGAATATTATCATTCAAGCTCAAATTTAGGTAAAGTACTTACTAAACTAATTGTATTGTATTGTATTGATCCTTATCTTTATCTTTATTAATAAATGTTAAATTACTTGCAAACTAATGTGCTTTTTTTTAAAATATTTTAGGATCACTGGATGCTCTATTAGGATTTAATAGAAGATCTAGTACTCCATCAAAAATTTCGACTGATTTAAAGGAATGTATTCGAGCTATTTTAAATGAAAAAAATATAATTGAACTGAAAAGGCAATTAATTTTTGCACTCGTTCGTGTTAAAGCCAAAGAAGATATGTTATTATCATCAAAAAATACTCTTGATGACAAAAAAGAAACCAAAGATAAAGAATTAGATGAATTAGAAAGACTCCGATACGATAATGAGCAATTAAAATTCAGACTTGAAGAAATGGATATTGAGCTCGAAGGAACTCAAGCGAGATTTCGAATTTTATCAAAAAGTTTATTATCTCAAAATCAAAAATCTTTTAGTGTAGAACCGAATGAAAATCAGATTCAGACTGAACCTACTATGCAATTGCAAGATATTAATCATCAACAACAACAACCTACATTACAACAAAAAATTTTAAAAGTTAATTCTAAAAATAAAACACCAACTCCTATACTTCCAGTTGTAAGGTCGCCACCACAAATAAAAAATAACCCTTCTACATTGGATCATTCGACACCAACTACTAATAAACCAGTTAAAAAATTAACAAAAATTGAACCTGATTTTAATTTTAATATACCTAAGCACTATCAAGATAATTCATCACCTTCAGCCTTTAAAGATAGATTTAAATGTGATATAAATAATAAATTATCCGATAGCGAATATATTATGAATCCTCCAAGTGTCAAAAGTGCTTGTAGTGCTAATAGTACCAATAATAATAAAACATTCACCTATACCTCAACTAATAGTAGTAGTAGTCAAAATTTAAGCAAGCAACCAGTTCCAGTATTTTCAGTTTCATCTAAAGTTCAAGTTCGTGATAATATTTCGTCACAACTTTCTGATCAACATTCCAATTCGAATCCAACTTTTATAAATACAGCTCAAAAGATAGTTCATCAATATAATAATGGTGGTGTCATTGACTCAAATTCAACTAACCAAAATCAAAACGGTGGTCAACACCATCAAAACAATAAACCTCTGAGCTTTTCATCTAATTCGATGGGTTGTAATAATCAAAGTCTCTCGACCAAATCCTCTTCAACCAAATCCTCGATGATACCGATACCTATATCAAGAATTAAATCTGGTTCAAATTCTTCAAGTCCACTCTCAACTACAACTATTTCAAACTCGACTACAGCTACTACTACTACTAATACTACTACAAGTGTATCAAAAAATGACCCTACAAATGGTGTTACCCATATAGTTAATAGTAGTAATAATAATCTAAATAATTCTCAGTCTAAAAAAGTTGGTACTAATAACAGTGGAAATAGTAGAGCTATTGCAGGCAATGGCAATAAAGCTTTACATGTGCAAAGGAATAAGCAAAATAACGGATCTAACGCAAATTTCTGGTCACAGTGGTTTAGCTAAATGGTTTATTTTATTTTATGTATTTTTTCTAAAATGCTATACAATACTAAGCATGTAGTCGTATTTAAGTTTAAGTTGAAAACTTAAAAGGAACTACCTGCCTAACCTAGGTGTACTAAACTATAAAAGCAAGGCAAAGTTAAGTAGGTATATCATGATTATGTGAAAATGTTTTTTTTTCTCATTCAATTCAAAAGGAACTGCTTTATCTCTGTTTTTTTACATCATTTTCGTAGATCTATCTTTTATAGATCTGCAAAAAATTCAATAAGCTTTTGTGTTACCTAATGGAACTTTTATTATATCTACTGTTCTGTAACTTTACTTTACAAGATTACAAAGAAAACATAAAATTAAAATCTCATAAATAGGATTTGGAAGAAAATATAGTAGGTAGGTAGGTAATAAATTCAAATAGGCAAACAAATTGATATTTTTCAAATGTACTAACATATATTATGTATAGAGTATTCAAAACATTTTAAAAAGTTATACCAGGTTAAAAAAAACAGTAAAGTACCTAAAATAATTATAATTGAATTGAAACTTTAATAATGTAAAATTTTAAAATATCACATTGAAAATTTCTCAGAATTACTATCTTACTTCCTTAAAATGTCAAGCAAGTACCTAGTACCTATATGTAGTACTATAAATTATATCTATAGTCTATAACATTATTACCAGGATTGGTACATTACTTTTTTTTAATTTTTGCCAAATTATATTATTTTAAAGCAATTCCGCATAATTATATTTTTCAATCAACAAAAAAGCTAGTAAATATCGAATAGATATTTACTAGTTTTTGATAAAAATTATACTCATAATTAAACAAATAATCAATTATAATTTTTATTAAGATTATATAGCTCTATAAATGTAGTAGAGAATCTTAAATTGTCTCTAGTTAAAAAGATTTAATTTATATTTACTGATAGATATTTATATTTTCATTACCAGGTTCTGGATAAAATAATTTGTATTTTTTTGCAAAGTGCAAGTTATTAAATGTTTATGTTTAAGATTTTTAAAGTTTTAGAAATCGAGGCTTCTTCAGAAAAATATTTTTTGTCTTTCATTTTACAGTAGTTTAGTTTAGGTAGTATGCTATTTACTCGATGAAAAGTTATCTCGATGCGACGATAATTAATTCCATTTATTTTGATATTTTAAATAGTAGTTATTCAAATAACTAAAAAAAATAGGCTTTGTGTATCCTACAATCACAAATAAAATATGTTAATTATACTTTAAGGCATTTAGAGTCAATATTATAATACTTAATAATATATATTTCGTCTTTTTTTTTATAATACTTATCTACATGTTCTCATGAGTCTATTAAGAATCTGAACTTTGAATAAAAAAAAACTGATTTTAATTGATAATCAATTCATAAAAAGTATCTTACAATCAATCTTCAACTTTTAAGCTTGAGTTTATCTTTTTTTTATGTTGATGAGTTTTTTGAAATTGAAAGAAACAAATTTTTTAGTATTTTTTCATAATTTTTATGTAAATATCCTAGTTTCTTATAAGGACTTTAAGATTTTAATCTCTTCAATAATCTTTGATGACCTTAAAACATAAATTGTACAGACTGTATAAGTACCTATAGTGTAATTTTTTTTGCATTATTGCCATCACCTTCACCTTCCTCCTAATTATTAATTTACATAACTTTATGGAGAGTGTATGTGTATGCCGACAAATACTTACCATTAGATACTTGTGAATATAAATGACAAACAAAAAGTGCAGCCCTCAAAAACCAAATACTTTATTCTGATTATCTTATATAGGTACTTACTATTAGACATATAAAACTTGTTTCAATAATCTCATTTTAAAATCTTTAATAATCTAGCCTATATAAGGATTTTTATACCTACGCAAGCTGAATACCCTACTGTACGCTTACTCACTCTAATCTCTTTTAAACATTTTTTTTTGTATTATCACACTTATCGTTAAATTAACCTAATTTCCAGATTTTGTAGAATTTCCTCAACTTGTTCAGCGTCTCGAGTCTTGACTCGTCAGATTTTTAATATCAAAAGAACATAATATAGATAAAATGATCTTTTACTCGATAATATACCTTATACATAGGTAGTACAGATAGGTATCTTATATGATACTTGAAAGATATCAATATCAGTAGACCTACAAACTGTAGATTGTAGATACAGATACAAGAACTATGCATACGTATTTGAAATTTTTATATATTACACTTAGGTATTAATAATACCTAAGTGTAAAATTCATTTTTGTTTCAAAAATTTTAGAAACTTGAAAAAAAATCATGTTCTAACAAGTGCTAATATTAATCTAGTTATATATTAGTAGAATATCGATATTATTATTAGTAGGGTACCCTACATATTATTTTCTTTATTGTCTTTGCTGCATAAGAAAGTATATTCTTGTTTGATTTACAGTGACAAATTTTTTTGTCACTATTATCGATATAAACATTAGCTTAGTAATTTGTATTTAAGTTAGTTAGGTAAAAAAAAAATTCCGGGTAAAAGTTGACTAACCGAGATTGAATTGCGCACATTTTTCAATTTCCCAAATTGGTTGTTTTATTTGCAAAATAGAAAAATCCATTTGAATTTGAAATGATCCCCATACCTCAAAATGTTCTACAAAGATTTATGGTGAATATTTTAGAAATTCATGATTATTAAGAGCTGTTTCAAAATTGTGAAGAAAATGGACCATTGAAACTTTTGAAAAAAATTGTTTTACATCATGTTCAAAGATTGCCATTTCAGGTAAGTAGGTACATTTTCAAAAATTTTCAAACTAGTTTTTTACTTACTTTTTTACTACTAAAGATCATCAGATACTTTCTTGCTTTACATAATATGTACATATAAGTAAAGTTTAATAAGATATTATAATTTCTAGTATGTACCTAGTACCTACCTACTACCTATATCTATACATATAGTCAATATCAGACTTATACAAAGGTAGGTGTAGGTACTGAATGATCTTAAAAGTCTATTTCTAAAAGATTTTAAAATAAGTAATTAGGTATTAGCAATACATAACATACTCGTAAAATCTTAATCTATTGTACTAGGTATATGAATTTTTTTTTAGAAATATGTGTAGTAAATTGATATGATACCAAAACTTTTCATTTCGTTACAGAATATCACAATGGCTTCGAAAGATTCCGAGAAAAGGTCAGGACCAAAAATCGAGGATATAATTGAAACAGCCTTTAAAGGACATGGTGGACTCTGTATCGATCAAAATTATTTTCTCTACTTGATTCTTCAGGCAATTGGTTATGATGTATATGTAGTTCAAGGAACTTGTATTGGAAGCTCAACAGCTGGATCTCATTGTATGTCAGTGGCTAAAATACATCAAGATCATCAAGTTATAAACTATCTAGTAGATGTTTCATGTGGACTACCTATACATGAACCAATTCCTTTAGAAAATTTACATCAAATACCCTACGTAGCTCAAGCTGGTGGATTCAAATACGAGTATCGATTTGACCCAGAGGAAAATTTATACTGGAGATATCAACTGATTGGAAATTATTTTCGAGGGCCCTTTGTACGTCCCAATAAAATCATTTCATGTACCTATAAATACATACATATAAAATTATTTATGTAATACATACCTACATTATTTTAAATGTTTTTTTTAGGATCAAGGTAAAACAGAAGAGAAAAGATACAGTTTCAATCTAAGACCTTGCACATTTGAAGATTTCAATGAGAATATGAACATTATATTTACAAAGCCAAGTGAATCATTTTTTCTTCGAGTCCCCTACCTTTTTCGATATCTGACTGTCCCAACTGAGGAAAATGGACATGAATGCTCATTTATAATGTTTTATGGAACTCAAATGATCAAGTGTACATCCGGTGAAAGAGTTCTTGAGGAATTTTTAAACTATAAAGAAATTCAACCTTATTTTGAAAAGTATTTTGGTGAGATTGATAAGATTCAAATGGAGAAAGCTTTAAAAAATTTTGAAAATTATAAATAATATGCTAATCTTCATATACCTATAGGTATGCAAACAAAATTTTGTTATACCTACTTATATTTCAATAAAACTTATGCCATTACGACTATCATTGTTGAATTCTGGGAAAAATAAATTAAGTTATTTCTTCAAGACATTTATTAATATAAACTTGTTGGCATGAAAATTTTTTTGACATTTTTATAAATCTATTTACTGAATGCAGGATGTAAGAAATGCCATAAATTGGCAAATTCTTGATTTTAGAATCTCCGATTATGGTCACATCCAGTTAAATTTTAATTTCATCGGTTACATATAAAGTGATAATTTTTTACAAATAAGGGTAAGTAATTTTGATGTCATTGTACTTTAGATTAGTAGATTAGAGCCTGTATATAAATAATTGTCTTAATCCAATTCTAATCTTTTTATGAACTTAAAATCATTTTTTAGAATCTTCAAAAGTGGACATTTATAAAATGGCTAAAAGAAAGGCTAAAACTAAAAGAAATGTTAATGCTAAAACAACTAAACCTGCAAGAAAGGGTAAGGGTAAGTAACCTTGTATTTCTCAGTCATTTTTCCAACTATGTGTTTTTGATATTTTTTTTTTACAAAAATACACAGATAAGAATGGTGATGTCAAAAAAAGAAGGGTGGTTTTCAACACAGAGGTTGTAGTTGTAAATTATGATGAGGACGATCAAATTATAATCTCAAGTAAGTTTCGCATAATCTCTGATACATAATAGATACATAATAATAATAACTAATAATAACCAGCAGTTAATTTTTAATTTTTAAAATCGTAAAATAACGATAAACTGATTTTTTTTCTAAATGATTTAAACTGATACTGATATGTAAGTAAGTACAGTAAACAGTATAGCTAGTACATTAAAGAGTAGGTATGATAAAATAATATCGACTTGAAATTTGATACTTGTTGTTATAAGTTGTACGCTACCTAATTAATATATAAAAGGTTTTACAATTTCTCAAAAAAATTAAAAAAAATATTAGGTAGGGTACTTAAAACTTTATATGATCAGATCTGTTAATCATTAAGCTTGGGGCTTGGATTTTATTGAATATTTTACATATATATTATGTAATATTAATATGTAATGTAAAAAGAGTACCTGTATAATTTTTTTTTGATATTTCAGCTGAAAAAATAAATTATCGTACAAAGAGAGTAACTAGATCAGAATATAGCGTTGAGGAACCCGAAGATGAGGAAAATTACGAGGGCGAGGAAGTTGAAGAAAGTGAGGAAGATGAGCATCTTCGGGATATATATCATGGTAATAGATCGAATCATAGAAGACCCAGATCTAGGTCAGGTGATCGTCAAGGACACAGGTCCAGATCCAGATCTTCAAGACGTAGGCGTTCAAGTTATGATGATGATGATGATCATAGGTCAAGCTGCTCAAGTGATCGTCAAGGACACAGGTCCAGATCCAGATCGAAGTCAAGATCTTCAAGACGTAGGCGTTCAAGTTCTGATGATGATGATCATCATAGGTCAAGCTGCTCAAGTGATCGTCAAGGACACAGGTCCAGATCCAGATCGAAGTCAAGATCTTCAAGACGT
>JAQIXA010002275.1:0-18743 GCA_034699045.1 Nanhermannia cf. coronata Gr-Ori-00579 | reverse complement strand
CAACTCTTTCTAGAGGATTCAAAAATAAAAAATTAGAAACTGCTTATCAGAGATACTCGTGTCGCCAAGTAAGTCCATATTTTAAAGTCTAATATCACTAAAAAGTGTGTTTTTTGATCGTAAAAAATATATCGAAGTTTCTTTGACCTCTTTGACCATAATTTTTGAGAAAAAAATTAGGTAAATGTATTTTGAGAGTTAATCTTATTCTTATTCATTAACTAGGCTTTAATCAACTCACTAGAAATTGATTATAAATTGTGCGAGCAAAGCTTTGAAAACGTCTCAAGCTACCCCATTTTTTTGAGGGTCAAAGGTCAATTTTCTGGTTAAATGGATGTCCGTAATCGATTACCCTTAAATTCAATTAAACCTCATTTTTGATTTTTCCCATTTGATTAACATGGAGAACCCTTAAAGGGTCAGGGGACTGACCCCAAGGGGTGGAGCAATATGAATTTTTTTGAGCATGCCCAACTAGACCCTATAAGGATCCTTCATGCCAAATTTGGTCAAGATCGGTCAAGTAGTTTTCGAGTTATGCCGCGAACAGACATACAGACAGACATACAGACAAACGGACAAAGTGCAAGCAAAGTTGAATAGTAAGTGCTCGCTTCGCTCGCACAAAAAGTATAATTAGAAGTATGTGCCTAATTATAAAAAAATTTGTGATATATTGAGGTTCTGACGGATACTTTGGTGTGGCAGCCAAATAAACGAAAGTACAAAATCACTTACGTGGCGACTAAGGATGATGTCAACTCGAAAGAACAGCGATGGTTCGTCAGGCCTTACCCATTGGACGAGAATGATGAGTTCCCCACTGGTAGTACATATATACCTATTTGTAAATTTGTAAATTTTGAGGTCAAAATAACAATTAGAGCATAAAATTTTGGGAAAATTTGAAAAATACTATCTTTAATTTTTAACTTGTATAATATAGGTGAGACAGAGTATGAGATTTCTGTGGAAGGGCCAGAATTCGACCGATCTGAAATGCACATTGTGATGCCATATGAGGTAGGTCAGCAATTTTAGGAAATATATTTTTTAATTTTGCCAAAAACTTGATAAAAATTTGTAAATCTTGTAAATATTATAAGTGGGGTTATGCACAAAACGAGCGATGGCTTCTAAGGGAGAATGGAGGGGGTTATGTACTTAAGGGATACAATGGAAAATGCCTTCAAAATGATGGGTACTTATACCTTAACATAACTTGATAAATTAACCTCTCTCTTAATGACCCTTATTTCTTCTAGGCCTGGACGGAACATCTCAAAGACAGCCTGTGCCAAGGGACATGCTCCTAATCAAATATGGAATTTTAAACCTGTATAAATCTTAGCTAATCTTACTTAAATTCATATTTTTTATACATTACATTATATAATAATCGATAATTGTATGTAGTAGGGCACTTTTTTCAAAAATATTTATTAAAATATCACTTAAATTAAACCTTAAGGGTATGTGAATAAAATGGCAAATTATATGTATAAGAATAAGACAGTACTAACTAGATTTAATAAATATTTTTACAGATCATAGAATTGAATATTAAATAATTTTGCAAAAAAACTCCAAATGAATATTTTAGGATGTTGTAGAAGAAGAGGTCGAAGGTCAAGGGGGCAATTGGGGTAGGCTGAAATGCAGGAGTCGGCTCCAAGGGCCTTTACATACCGAAACATCCGACTCGAGTTTTTCTCCTCCAAAGGACCTCGATCAGCCCTATATACAAAAACTCATATAAATCATTTCATCGATAGGATAGGGATAGATTAGGAATACATAGTTTAGAAAGTTTTTTATTCGACATGATTTTTGACATGATTTTTACATCTAATGTATAACCAAATTTTTCCCAAATTTTTAATTTTTCCTAATCGACCCATATACATAGCATTAAAGTAAGAAGTGTGTGTTTTACGTGAGTTTAGGTATGATAAGTTGAGTAAGGGGTGAGTCCTTGACCTGATCCTCAGAGGTCACCTCGCAAATGGCTTTTTCCATGCAATCCTCATCCTCAATCTAAACAATATTTTGTAAAAATTTTGAAAAAAAAGATCCAATATAGGATTATGTACCCCTAGAGCAGCCAAATATGTTTGTATTTTTTGTATTTCTTGAGTGTAGGCAGGCTGGTCATATAAAGATGAAGATGGTGGTGGTGGTGGTGACATTGAAAGGTCATCTTGGCTCGTTGACCTTCGTCTCCTCCTCCGAAGAAACCCAGCAAAATTAAACTGAGGTAGGAGGAATGTGAGGGGTACAATCCACTCCAGACCTGAGCATTTTTTCAGTACATAAATAGACCTTCGATTTTATCTCACCCCTATTTTGGTTGAATATATCCCCATATTTTTATCTATTTTTATCTTACCCTGGCTTTGTATGAAATTAACTCTAAATTTTATAAAATCCAGGTCTAACCTATTTTTAACTATAATAAATTTTTGGGATAATTCATACAAGACCAAAAATATAGGGGAAAATTCAATCAAATTTGGTGTGAGATTAAGCTTAAGTCAATTGAAAAAGTCCAAGCCGAATTTGTAGCTTTTTTGGCTTCAAAAGAGATGCTGAAAGGGTCTTGCCCTTTTTTCTATCTCTTGAAACGTATCGAGACTTTTCATGTAAAATACCCATACTACTCACATGATATTTGAATGACCCTTGACCTTTATGGGTCAGTTATCTATCTAGGTCATCATCAAATACTAACTTAAGGCTTTCGAAGTATCTATATGTATTTGTATAGACAATAAGGGTCTAGTTCTTAAAGGAACTGAGAACTAAATTTTTTTTAAAAATATTGTTTGCGAAAATTTTATGGTTTTTGTTGAATTTGGAGCTAGGTCTCTGGGTAGGGTACTTATACATATAATATAGCCTTTTAAGGGCTATAAAATAGGGCAAGACACGTTGAGTTTCTCGTTAGGGTTTAAAAAGCTCCAAATCAGGAAATGGTCTTTTCCTAACTGTTCCTAATGTACCCTTACCACAGTCGATGGGTGAAGCTGTGTTCCAGTACTGCCTTTTAACCCGACTCAGCACCACCTCATTTCCAACAGAGGGTTCCAGTTCTTGGACAACCCTCGCACTTGGCACCTGGTATTTATCACCCACTGAGACCTTGAGGAATTTTTTGGCCAGTCCCCACAGCCTCAGAGCCTTGTGGTCAAGTAGGGTGTGAGTGGGTGAGTAGTCACAACCATAGGTTGAGCATGAGCTTGTAGATAGGCCATCCAGCATGGCCTGGGTGTATCTGAAGTATGTGGATGTAAGGGATTGGTTGAAGGGTCCATGGTCAGCTGAGAGTGTTGGTTGGAAGAGGTCAACGAGTGGTGAGAAAAGGTCAGAGTTCGAGAAAACCTCACAGATCAGTCGCTCCTCGCAAACAAAATCCTCTACCTATAATCATATACATAATACAGGGTGACCCAGAAGTAGATGTCCCAAAATGTTTATTAGGCTTTGCTTTGATGGTATGATAGTATAGACCTTGTAGGAATTTTGATCAAGTTAGATATGAGTTCGATAGAAAATTTAGTCGAGTTCACGAATCTCTAAATCCTTTTGACGACAAGATTAACAGGTCAAAAGTTTTAGGTCAATGAACTCAAGACTTGTCCTTGGAAGAAAAATTGAAAAAGGTCAAAATTGCTCCAAATTGACATTAAATGTCAAAATTTACAATTTCTGGGCATTAAGGTACTCGAAAAACGTAAATCTTGACATTTGTAGCAATTTTGACTTTTCATATTTGAATTTTTTTTCATGGAAAAAGGCTTGAGTTCATTGACCTATTAATCTTAGCATGGAAAGGTTTTAATAATTCATGATCTCGGTTAAATTTCCTATCGATTTGATAACTCAATTGTTCAAAAAAACCGATCTGCCTTATAATATATAAAAGCCAAAACATTTCCGCCATCTGCTTCTTGAACACCCTGTACATATCAATTTTTAATAAGTTATTGATACTAACTTGAAGTAAGGTGAAGTATTGTGACATTTTGGTCAGTTCCTCAGCATAGGCGGGTTCATCATACATTGGAGATGGTAAGGGTAGGCTTCTTCGACGTCGGCTCGTCACCTTGTTAATGGAGGGTATGGCCGTTGTCCAGGGGATACTTATGAGGAAACCTATCACAAAATTTAATATTAATTGAGTATTTAGTACTTACTTAAGATTAGTAAGTAGAGTATTAAGGGTTATACCAAACTGCATGGGTACTTCCAAGTTGACCCTGAGAATATCAGGAATGATTGGGAAAAAAGCATCGGCTGGCTTCCAGCTGGTGAGAATAGCTAAGAGACTAAAAACTGCGATTTTAGCTGGAATAGAAGACCTGAAGTATCTTCTTAAGGGGTCCATCGATATTTTTTCAGGCAGCAGACCAAATATCTCACACTTTCATAACACTTATTGAACAATTAATTACTAATTAAGTACATACTTTATTATTATAGATACCTACATTAATACGAGTATATGAATCTACTCTGTACTCTGTAAGTATAATATTTTATTTTTAAAAAAATGGAATATCAGAGGTAGGTTTTTTGGTTTTTGAGTAAGATATATGTATGTATCAGTCTCCGTCTCAGGATCAGTAAATAATTAGGCAGCTTTATACCTACTCGTATTACCTAATTATAAATTCAGAATGATTTTATTTTTTTGTAACTTAACTGTTCACTAAAATATACATAGGTAATATAATAATATTTAATTTTAATGGGGTTTCTAACCCTCGCTCGCTCGAGATAATTTTAACAACTTTTTACAAAATTCTAATTAATAGTAAGTACTAAATATTTAGTAAGTACCTACACAATGAGGTACTAGAGTGTTTGAAAATATTCTTTCAAACGATTCGATTCATTCGATTTACTCAGATTCCAGATCAAATAGGGTACCTATTCAGAAAGCTGGTTGAATAATGAGATGTGGAAAAAAAATTTCTTTGGGATCAAAATGACCGACTTGATGAGATCTTTCGATTAGACCACACTTTTTATATAAGGAAATCTAAGGTTCATAAGTTATCTGGAAAAGTCTGGAAGTTTACTGGAGACTTAAAAATTTGTTTAATTGTATTTGCAATTTGCCCTCAAAAACTCAAAAAAAATTTTTGCAAGTTTTTCTAAAGTCCGTCTAAATTCTCGAACTTTAACTTTTTCCGAGAGATTTTTTTTTACAAAAATTATAAAATTCGAATCGATTTCTCTCTGGCTCTTTTATTTTATTACTTTTTTGAGCTGTTTAATTACAATTAACTAACATATTTAACTAATTGTAATATTGTCATCACTATTACAGTGTACTTGACTCGTATTGACACTTGCCAGTCTCAATACTAGGCTCTTTAGAAGGTCCAGCTCCAGTTATTTATACGGTCCAGCTGACAGTTACGTTACTTACGACACCGCTTATTACTCCGGTCATTTTTAATTATAAAATTAGCAATTAATTGCAACAATGGGTAAGTACCCTACATATGTCTCTTATTTAACAATCAATCTACTAATACTGAATAATACTACTGGATAATTAATTTTTAATTGACCTTGATTTTTTGTATGGTTATGGTTTTAGAAGGGTCAATTTCCGGGTCAAATGGATCCTCCAGTGATGTTCTGAGCCTTCTCCACGAGGCTCAAAAATTTGAGAAAGAATCTCGATTTCCAGATGCTCTACTTAAAATTAACTCCGTTCTCGCCATTGACAAGGTACCTTACTAGGCTCGACTGTTGTCTGTCAGTTCGATAATTATAATTATAAGGTTAGCTTTTACCAAAGGGGACTATTTTGGGACTTGGAAAATTTTCGAAAAAAACGAATTTTTTGTCGAAATGTACTCTAAGGGGTCAGAAATTGACCACAAAGACCAAATTGGCACCCTAAAACGACCCACAAGGTTTTTAGGAACTCATTAAGGGAGTTATGTTTGCTTTAGGTTAGTTAGGTAAGGTCTGTGGCGAAATGTTGGACTGCCACGGGTCGGAGGTCAATTGTTAGCCCAATGGGCCAATATTTGATCTCCTGGGGATCTTCTTGACCCATTTTAAAGAAAAAAATTTTCGATTTTTTCAAAGATTTTCTAATCCTAAGTATAAGTCCCAAAATAGTCCCCTTTGGTAAAATCCAACCTTATTATAATTTAAAGCACTTTTACATATATTATTATTATATTTTTTATAATTTATTAATGTAGGATAATGCTCGTGCTCTCGTTCTAGCTGCAAGTTGTCATGTCTCACTTGGTGTAAGTATCCTAATTTTTTTATATTTTTTTTGTTTTTTAATTGAGATTTAATTTTTTGTGGATGGTTGTAGACTGAGGAGAATGACAAGGAGGCGAAGTCACTTTATGAGAGAGCTGTAAAAGTGGAGCCAGACTCTGGATATGACAAATACTTGGGCCTGGCCGAGTTGAATTCAGGCTTTGAGGCTGTCAACTGCTATGAGAAAGGTTTGACCTTTGACATTTACTAATTTAAATCCTAATTATTACGATGTTATTACCTAATTAAATTATATTTATTTATGTTGTAGGACTTGAGTTGATTCGTGGAGAAAAGCAGAGGCTATTGGATGATCCAAAGGGATTTTTGGGGTCAGAGGAGGTCGAGGCTGAGGAGTTGAAGGGGAGGGCAGATGAAGCTCTCCTTGAGGTCAATGCGAGAATCTCATCCATCTTGGCTTCAATTGTTGAAATCTATCTCGTGGATCTGAAGGACCAACCAGAGTCTATTCGCAAAGGTATACCCTTAATTTATAATTACTCTGTATTTATTATATTACTTTTTTTATGATTGTAGGACTTGAATTAATTACAAAAGGTGTTGAAGAATTTACCGAAGATCCAGAATTGTGGTTACTTTCATCACAAATTAACTCAGCAATCAAAGAATCTTCTGTAAGTGTTTTAGAATAATACATAATTAAATACTTTCTTAAAATAAATCATTTATAATCTATATTTTATGCAATTTTAGAAATCGAAAGAGGATTTGAAAAAGTCAGTCTATTACATTCTCAATCATTGTCAACATCCCGAAAATATAAAAAATATTCGACCATTGGAACCGGAGCGGTGCTACAGTCTACTCCAAAGGATCTTTGAACATTGTCTTTCTCTCAAACTTTTTCGACTCGCCAAAATATGTCTTGAGGAAATGGGACAAATCACCAATTTGGATGATCCAAGACTTTGTGTAAGTACCTATTTATTTTTAATATTTATTTAAATTAAAATTCTATCAATAATAGTGTGATTTATTTTTTTATTTTAAGGCATTGTATGCTTGCTATCATCGTTTGTCGGCTATTCATCATCTTCGAGGTTCATTAGTCTACGCGAATCGAGCTATCCAGTCGGTCGAGTCAAAGATGATGGCCTGTGAAGCCATTCCAGAGGATTTTAAAGCAAAAGAGCTCTCCAATGAAATCCTACAAAAAACACCAAAAGGTTTGGCTCCACTCACTGGAGAGAGCTCATCACAATCACAACAACAACAAGGTGGAGATGGTATTGGTGCTGGTGGAGAAAAAAATGGTGGAAATGGAGCTTATGCTGCTGTCAAGTATGTAAGTGGTGGTGGTGGAGGATCAGAGGATGAAGAATCTGATTACGAAGACTCGGATATTGATGAGGAAAATTTTGATGACCATGAAGAAGATCAAAATGTACAAAATTCATAATTTATTTACAATTGTGCGAGCGAAGCGATCACTTACTATTCAACTTTGCTTGCACTTTGTCCGTCGCGTCTGTTTGTTTGTCTGTCTGTCCAGAGGATAACTCGAGAACTACCGGACCGATCTTAACCAAACTTGGCATGAAGGACCCTTATAGGGTCTAGTTCCCATTTGATTAGCATGGGGAACCCTTAAAGGGTCCCCATGACCCCATGGGGTGGGGCAATTTGAAATTTATTTCGAGCATGCACAAAGGGTTCCCCATGCTAATCAAATGGGAAAAATCACAAATGAGGTTTAAATGGTGTAATTGATGACGGAGAATACGAATTTGACATCCATTTAACCAGAAAATTGACCCCGGAAAATGGGGTGACTTGACGTTTTTCAACGTTTTGCTCGCATAATTTATAGTCAACTTCTAGTGAGTTGATTAAAGCCTAGTTTAGAATATCTTTTATATTTTCTTTTTGTATTTTAGATGTCTTCATCCTCATCATCAGGTTCAGGTGGTTCAGGTGATTCATCAGCAGGAGGAGAATCAGAAGATGATGAGATTATTGAAGAACTGGAGAAGGAAGAAGAGGATAAGAATGAAGTTGTGGAGCAAGCGAAAGCACTCGAGAAGGAAGGGGGGGCAAAAAAAGAAAAATAAATTATTTTTAACTTATTATAAATTATTACTTGGCTCTCCTCGTATCGTAATCATCGTAATAAGTGAGTATATTTTTCATCAATCCAATTTTTATTTAACTATTTTCTATACTACAATATACATTATATATATAAGGTACTAGGTGCCTATCTAATTATAATTAAAAATCTTCTTTAGGTGCTCTGCTAATTTAGATTTATATAGAAAATATGATTATAAATTATTATTTTTAAATTTTTTTTACCTTATCGTATTGTAATACAATTCGTTTACTTTTTTTTGTCTGTTTTCATTTTTAATAAGCAATTTTTTTAAATTCTCTTGGGTTCTCTTATTCTTGTTACTTAAAACTATTTTTAAAATTTTTTCTCTCTTACTTTTTTTGTTGTTGACCGACTGATCCTTCCTGAGATAACTTAATATAATTTATATTTATAATATGATAAAAATGATAAATAAAATCTTTATAAATTTATTTATAAAAAAGTAATGCAAATGCAAATGACCAAAATATTGACTAAAGACTAAGGCTTTAATCAACTCACTAGAAGTTGATTATAAATTGTGCGAGCAAAGCTTTGAAAACGTCTCTATTTTCCCCTTTTTCCGGGGTCAAAGGTCAATTTTCTGTTAAATGGATGTCAAATTCGGAATCTCCGTCATCGATTACCCCTTAGGCCACTTAAACCTCATTTTTGATTTTTCCCATTGGTTTAACATGAAAAACTCTGAACCCCAAGGGGTGGGGCAATCTAAAATTTTTGTCGAAATGGCACACCCTATGGGGATCCTTCATTCCAAATTTGGTCCAAATTGGTCCGGTAGTTCTCAAGTTATCCTCTGGATAGACAGACAGACGGACGGACAAAGTGCAAGCAAAGTTGAATAGTAAGTGCCTGCTTCGCTCGCACAATAAATGGTGTACTTTGTTCGACCAATAATTTAAAAAAAAATTTGAATATAACCTCTTCGCGTTCTCTTTCCAAATTCCTGATCATTTCTCCAAAAATCCTGTCTACCTCCTCCCGATTTCTTTGAGTTGTTTTTCCATCTGCTGCTTCACCCAGATTCGGACGAGCTTCACCAAATAGATTCTTCATAAATTCACTGGCTCTGGCAGCCAATCCCGGGTCATTAGGGCCCAAATTGCTTCGTCCAGCTGTAATCCCTGACATCTGCGAGTTCAGTTTCAATCGAAGCGTAGGGTTCACGTTCTGCTTCAAATCATCGAGCGTAATCACTCGGCTACCACCTTCAGACGACATTTCTAAAAAAAATAATTTTTTTTTGCTTATCAGATTAGTAAAACAGATAAGAGTAAGATGAGATATTCTATTCAAAAAATTGCAAAAAATCTCTGCATATTATCTACCGTATTTGAATATGTACATACCCTACTTAATTTATGTAGGTATAATGTAAATGTACAAGAATTTAATTGATTCACAATAACAATACAAACAATTGATATAACTTAAATTCAAATGTATAATTTAAAAGGAGTTTGATTTTAATTTTAATTTTAATTTTAAAGAATAGACATAAAAATACGGTTCAAAAAATGGAATAAAAATTAATAAATAAAACGCCACGAACCAGATTGAAATGCAAACTTTTCCTGGCTCGTTGAAATGCTCCTAGATTTTCCTGACTTATTCTTGTGGCCCCTATTTGATCTTGATCTGATGAATTTTATTACAAATCAAAGACAAATTAACAGTAATTTTATTAAATATGGTAAATTTAAACCTACCTGGGTCTTGGTATAGATTTCTCTCGGTTGAAAATAGAGTAATTGTAATGTAAACTAAAAAAAAAATTAATAATGAGAAAAATAATTTGAATAAAAATGAAATTAGAAAAATTGTGGAATGATATTACATAACTTGGTTGAAGTGAAGTAACTTGACTTGAGAATTGAAACATAAGAAAGGTCTCTCTTATCATAAAGCCTTATACTATACCCCTATATACTGCATAACAAAAATATATACTGTATAAAATGCAACATGTTTCTATAATTTTTAGCCAATGGACTTTCTGCATAACGTATATTTAAACATTTACTATACAGCATTATCTTATCTTAGTTATAATAACTTAAGTGCTCATCTATCTACAATCTACATATATCTGTACATACAATAATAATATAAAAATATTGTATACCTCTAGAAATTAAAATGAACCACTTAAAGATTTGAAATTTTCTAATTTTCTGAACAATTGCCAGATCTTAACAATTAGACAGTAGATCATATAAAATTATATATCTCATTTTGATCCCTAAATGTAAGGTAAGTAATTTTTCATATACATATAAATAAATACATATAAATTTTCCTAAAAAACAATAATTTTTTTTTCTTAAAGTAAGGTTAATAACCTTATATATAATCCAAACCAAACTTTGGATTATATTGAAATAATGGGCTTTCTGCTATGCTACATGCGTTAAAATGCAAAAGCTTCAAAATTATTTTCAGCCCATCGAATCCCCAATTTAACCAAACATATGGTTAGCACAATATGATATTATGTATCTGTATTCTGTATAATATTTTACATCTACTGATACATATAATACTGATTTGCTAAAAAGAATAATAAATCATTATGCAAGTATTCAAAAGCTACGTTATAGAGAGTTCACATTTGTCTTTTTTGTAATGTGAATGTGAAACTAGTTTCATAGAAAAGTCCAGAGTCCAGATAAGTGAGATTTATTGCCATATTTTACCATTTGCATTCGAATTGATAGTTAGAATTAGATTCAAAAAATATGTGGGATTAGCTAAGAAATGTTATTTTTATTCTAATTGAAAATTTAACCTTGAATCCGACTCACCCTAATATAAGTTTTATAAGATTCGTGTACTATTAAACTTTCATACCTAGTGTAAATGTAAATAATATTGTATAAAAATTTGCCTAAATATTGTGTATATATAACTATGGACAAATAAAGAAGAATTACTCATAGAGTTTTTGGGTTAGTCATAATTTAAAATATTTCATTACACATTATATTTATTTATAATTTGACAAATTGATATATATAGGTATTGATATTAAAGATATATCAATACCTATATAGGCTACTGTATAATAATAGACAGTATCTCGAATTTTTTTAATTTCAAAATGACTTTTTATAGAAAAATTACGAAATGGTCAAAAATGTAATTTAAAATAAAATTAATTGTCATAAAGAAAAATTGATTTTATGATAATTTTTATTTAGAACTTTGATTTCTGAACATGTTGTCCACAATATTGCATTAAGATCAAACTAAAGTCATTTTTGATTAAATCCAAGTTACTAATTCGTGTTATTTTACTGAATTCTTTGCCAGAGTTTACAAAAATTCCGACTAAAAAAAAAAAATACCTATGTAATTTAAAATTGATCAAATTCAAAATATCTTATTATAAAATCTATTAAAGATCAAAGCTATTTATTATTTACACTGGATTTATTTTTAGTATATCACAGTTTAATCCATTTTGGCCAATTTGGTCATGTTTTTTTTGTGTTTTAGAAATGTCTAAAAATTTCCTTTATACTCTGGAGGAGGAGGTGGACAGAATGTTAGCTGATATGAGAATCGAAACGGAGAGTTATAAGGTACCCAATTTTATTTAATAATTATAATATTGAAAAATATAATAACTCACAAAAATGATGTAATTTTTACAATTATTTGCGATACTTGATTTTTGTAAACTACAAAAATATGTACCTACTTATATAAAAAAAATGCAAACTTTTTTTTCATATGATTATAATCCACTATTTCCCCTTATCTATCATATACTAGATACTAAACTGATATTAAATATTTTTTAGAATTCTTTACAAGTGTCATCATTTCGAGATGGACCAAATCTGGGTGAGGGGGCAGATGCAGAAACTACACAAAGAAACCTGGAAGAGTTGGACAAAATTTTTGACGAAATGATCAGAAAGGTTAAAAGGGAACGCGATAAGGTGCTCAAATAATTTTATATAGTTTAGAGAACATATTTTTGGAAACTAAGGACTAACTAAGGATAGAAAAATGAGTGCTAATTATTCAATTTGGAAATTTAGTACAGAATTATATAAAAGAAGTCCTCACCTTTGAGAATCTAATTTTTTGATGATATTCCCATTCTATAAATATGACTCAAAACGACAAATTTGAAATTCAATCGTTTATGTATATGAGCAAGCATAGGATATTGAATCTTTAAAAATATAGTTTGTGTAAAAATCCCTTTCTCGAGCCTTTTTATATAGGTACCTAAAATATCCAATAATTTTTATTTTATAAAAAAATTTACATGTTTTACAGATTAAGAAAAATTTGAAACAATCTGATCAAAATGAAATGGACAGAATATTTGAAGAAATGATTCGGAAATTAAAAAGAGAACATCAAAGGGAAAAGGTTTTTAAATATCTCATTATAATTAATTGGCCCCAAAAAAATCATTCGATGAATAGAGGCCTGTCGATTGTTAATTAAACTAATTAACTTTATAAAAATAATATAAATTCCCAAGTAACCTAAGAAAATCCTTTGTATAACTTGAAAATATAGATCTTACAAAACTTAATAAAAGCTAGATAATTAATTGACTACTCTAGCGAAGATTTGAGACTATCATTGGGCAAGCGAAGCGAGCCCTTGCTATTCAACTTTGCTTCCACTTTCTGTCTGTCTGTCCAGATAACTCGAGAACTACTACTGGACCGATCTTCACCAAACTTGGCATGAAGGACCCCCATTATCGGGTCTCGGTCTCGGTGTGCCATTTCGACAAAAAACCCAGGTGGACCCACCCCTTGCAGTGCTACGGACCCTTTAAGTGTCCGCCGGAACCACAAAAAATTTTATTATAAAAATATTCCCCAGAGTCCAAAATGCAATGATATGTGGTCCCCAGGTCCGTGGGACCTCCCGGTGGCATTGAATTTTTTTTTTGAATTTTACTCGCTCTTGCAAAGGTTAACAAGCTTTGCTCGCCCAATTTATTATCAATTGCTAAAAAGCTGTTGATTAAGTCCTAGTTTATTATGTAATTAAACTCTAATGAATATCTTTTTTTTAATTTCCACAACTTATTATAGGAAAGTAGATTGCAAATTTGGGAAATATATAAGGCGTTCTATTGCGACCCCTATACGTCTATCGGCCTCACATTTTGTACAATATTTTGAATACTGTAAATTTCAGGTGACAAACGGAAACCGGCGTTGTCAAATCGGCACAAAAATTTTGTTACCCTTTAACCATATAGGTAAATTGAAATCACGGACCAAAACTATACAAATCCATTATATTAAATGTAATGTTGAGATCAAAATAAAAATATTTACTCAAATATTTTGGGATAATAACGGATAGCTACTGACATAAGAGGTCAAATGAAAGGCTATAGCATATGCTTGTAAAACAATTACTTAGGTATTAGTCTGGATTTAGGTATGCGTAATTCTAATATTAGAATTACAAGGATAGGGAATAACTTTTCATTTGACCTTTTAGGTAAGTATATATAGCTATTCGTATTGTCCCAAAATATATAAGCAAATATTTTGATTTTGATCTTAACTTTACTTTTATTATAATTATAATAAGGTTGCATAATTTTGGCCCAGGATTTCAATTTATCTTGTAAATGCTAATTGTTTCATCAAAAATTAAAACTTATGTACTACTATAAAAAATAATGTTTACAAAATAAAGAATTACTAATTGTCAACCTCGAAAAAGCTCTCATGTAATAGATATGATTATTGTAATTCGACTTTTTATTATTATAGTGTATTTACCTATTCTGAATATTTATTTTTATTTTTGTTAACAAACGCGAAAAATTTAGTAGTCAAATTTTCAATAAATCCAGGATTTAAACCCGAGTATAAAATCTCATTTACAAATTTTGAGTCGATTCCATCGAGATCTTTAAGAGCTTCTGAGAATTTCTCCCCTACGCCTGACCGCCAAACCTCCTTGTCTTGTGAGTAATTGATCATGTTCTTTAAATTCGGCAAAATTTTTTGAAAAATCCTCGAATTTCTTAATTGTTCTAATTGCTGCGATAATGGCAAAGAGTGCAATCATAATTGTGGCTTTTTTTGGTGGATCTAATGCTATATATAAAATATTAAAATCATATTTAAATTTTTGGTTTCTATAACTTGAAAAAAAAGTTTACGAGTTTACCTTATGTAGAGACTTTACTGTAGCGGTAGATTAGATGGGAAACGTTTTCCAACTATTAAGATTCATTGTCAGACGGTTTGACAAAATTAAAGAAAAGTTGAATAACTCACTCACACTTCTATTTAAAAATAAAAAATAGCATATCATAATAGTAATTTGTGCAATAATTCATAATTTGATTATGAGATTTTTCCCAAATAAATGTAATGCAGCTAATCAAGAGCCCGATTCCAAATAAAATGAATATTGATAGTAAATTTGTTGCCAATTTTTGAGGTTCAAAATCTATTTTTTTCTTGTACGAGTAAGGAATTTTTTTCTCATCAAAAATTTTCTTTATACTTTTTTTCTCTTGAAATTGCCATCGATTTTTGTATAGAAATTCCCATATTTTAAAAATTCCCAAGTCGATAAACCATTGGAATTCCTCTTTTAAAAGTTGCTGATACTCGAAATTGATTCCAGAAAAGTCACTCAAAATTGTCTCTTGTCCAAGTTCAAAATGTTTGTGAGGAAAGAAATTCTTCAAAGCTTCGAGTGTAAAATGTATTTTATCAAATTGGTCAATCAGAGCTACTTTTTCATTTGAACAATTCAAAATCTTAGTCCAATTAGTTTTATTATTTTTAGAGTTTAAAGTTGACGAGACAATATTCTGCCAAATAAAGTATAAATTTTGACCCAAATTTGTCAAACTTGTCAAATTTTGAAGAATCAGCTCTTGATAACAAGAATAGCAATAATTATGCGTCGAGTTTATTGTTTCAGCATAACAACTCGGAGCAGTATAATTAATATATTCAAAAGGATTAGGAGTGTTTTCATATAGACAATGACCAATAAGGGCAATATCATTTAAAGCGTCAATTTGTTTGCTAATTATTATTTTCTTTTGTAGGAGAAACCTTCTAATAACGAAGTCGATTTTTAGCATGTCAATATACTGCAAAAAATTACTAAATAATGTAAAGTCATATTCTCTCAATTGGTCGATAGAAAAAACTTTGCTCTCTTTTTGAGGTGCAACGAGTTCGGAGGTGACGAAACTTCGGTATCCGTTTGAGATGACGATTGACCCCAAAAGTAGGCATGTCAATGAAATGGCCAACCAGAATTGACCTAATCTGACCAACTTTACATTTTGGGCCAGACCGAAGCTTTGCTCCAATATAATTGCAAATATTGACAGAGTTTTTCTCTCAACATTTGTTTCATACATCCTGACACCTAGTAAATAATTTTAATCATTAATAATATATCTCACGAGAAATTACTATTCAATTTAGCTTTTATTGTACATTGTACTTGACACTTTGTTCGTCTGTTTGTCTGTTTGTCCAACACTTTGCTCTAAAACTTTGGAAGAATTTTAACTTGACTTGAAGGAACCTTATGGGGCAAGGTGCATGCACCTAAAATCTAAATTCTGTCACATGCTATTATACTAATCTTAAATGGTCTTTTAGTTTGACGGAGATAGATGTAAGAAATCTCGTTAACTCTACGTAGAGAATTGAAACATTTTTTATTATTTTCGTAGACACATTTTACATGGAAATGCTAAAATAAAATTTTGATAATAATTTAGAAACTATGTAAATAAAAGTAAAAAAGATAAGCACTGATTTTTAAAAGTAATTACGACTTGATAATTAAAAAAGGATTC
This sequence comes from Nanhermannia cf. coronata Gr-Ori-00579, assembly GCA_034699045.1. Classification (NCBI taxonomy): domain Eukaryota; kingdom Metazoa; phylum Arthropoda; class Arachnida; order Sarcoptiformes; family Nanhermanniidae; genus Nanhermannia; species Nanhermannia cf. coronata Gr-Ori-00579. The sequence goes on along the minus strand of JAQIXA010002275.1, from coordinate 2,487 downwards.
TAACATTTCCATGTAAAATGTGTCTACGAAAATAATAAAAAAAAATTTCAAGTCTCTACATGGAGTAGGGTACTTAAAGAGATTTCTTGTATCTACATTCTCCAAAAAGGTCATTTGATAACATGTGGCAGAATTTAGAATTTAGGTTTATGCACCTTGCCCCTTAAATGTGGTCTAGGTGTGGCATTTACATAAAAAATTCAAATGGGGTAACTTGAGATTTTTTCAAGTTTAGCTCGTGCAATTAATAATTAACTTTTATTCAAATAAATCTAATCCTTAGTATTCTGTAAATTATAACCTTTTAAGTAAAAAAAGCCACAAGTCCACAAACTAAAAGTGGTCAAAATTGAAAGAAATAAAAGAATCCAACTAAGGTTATCCATAGGGCTGATGAATGCATACAATGTAATGAACCTAGATGTCGTTAGTGGGTAGCAGGTAAAAAAAGCATGAAAATGTTCATCAATATAAACGAAATTAATTTTGTTTCTATCAAAAGTCAATCCATTTTGAAAGGCAATATAAATGACAGATGAAGAATTTCTCTCCGAATTAAAACTATGACTCGTTCTATAAGTATTTGAAATATTTGCATATTTTGAATTTAAATAATAATCCATGAAATTACATAACCTCATCTTATTTAGAGAATCCGATCGTTTGGTTTTTTTCAAAATCCATTTAAAACGTCCAAACTCTAGACAACTGTCATCCAGATTACTATCTATATTATAATATATTTGTGGGTCTAAATATTTTGAAAATGAATTCGAAACTTGTTTAAATTTTTCTGAGCTCGTTTCAACAATGGGTAATAGGTAAATGCTTTTAAAATTACAGAATATGCAAATGAAATCAATATTTCTTACAAAACAGTTATATAATTTGAAATTTATCATTAGTCTCTTTTGTTCTACAGGGGTTTGATCAATAGCCAAATAAAACATTTTATGACAATAAGTATTAATTCTGTTAAAATACTCGTAACTTGTTAAATCTTGTATATTATTGTTAAAATACATAAAGATACATTTTGAATCATCAGTATAAAAATTTTCTTTAACTTTTTTTGAAAGCCAAAGTGCTGGACTTGAAGTTATAAATAATTTTAAGTGACAAAAATATTGTTCGTTTTTCCTTCTATAGTTGAAATAATTCGGGACTTTTTGAATTTTTTCAATTTCTGGCATTACTTTATCGTAATAGATAGTATAAGGGGTGGAAATTTCGTGCATATTTTCCATTTGAAGATCAGTAGAATTAAAGTATAGTTCCAAAACACAGTTGAATAGTTCCAAAGTTTCATTTATTTTGTATAATTGAATATGTTTTAATGCAGCTGAGAAATTAAGTATGAATAGTATAATCACAAATTTTTCCATTTTTTAATTTATTGAGCGTTAATTAATACTTTTGCTATTATGTAATGAAGAATGTATATCAATATTACTAGGATTTACTACTCTTTTTAGGTAATTATAAATTGTGCGAGCAAATTACAATTTTTATATGTATATCTAGGATACGGTTTCAATGAATAAAAATTAATTGATATGTAAATCAATGTATAAAATTTAATGGGCTGCCCGATAGATTACATATAAAATTTCAATTTTTAATAATTCTAGTTCGTTTAACCCCAACTTTGTTATGTATATAGAAAATTTACTGAATATGTATTTTAAAGTAGAATTTAAAAAAAGGTTCTACCAATCCTTTGGTCAAAAGTATGAACAATTTATTGGTTTGGTTAATATTAGGTACGATTCGAGTTATATTAATAGAATTGTGTTTTCTTTTATAATTATTCTTTTTGTATAATAATATAATAATCAATAAATTATAATTGCATATTTATAACCTTCCGAACTTCAAGATAAATTTGGACAGTATTTTTCGTAAATTAATTGTCTAAAATGAATCACACCCATATAATTAAAAAAAAACTCACTTAAAAAAGCTATTGGTTTTGCGAGCAAAGTGTTAAAGACATTACAATTTAGGCCATTTTTTAAGGTCAAAGAAAGGTAAACATCTGAATCAAAATGAAAATAATCTATTAGGTACATTTATAAACCTTCAATCTCAAATTACCCCTTCTTACATGTGTAAAAATTAAATATTTTCTATCTCTATATATGATTACATAACTAGTTATAAATACCTGTTTTTTGATAACATTGTCCTGTATTGATTTTATTTTAGAAAAAGAGAGCATATGCAATGCAATGTAATTTAAGCCAGACTTAGGATTAGACTTTGCTGTCTTTTTTTTAAGTTAACATAATGATTCTCAACAGGTTAAGATACATAAAGTATAGAAAAAATTACATAAAAAAATGTATCTTTATTAAGTATTTAAACTAAAAATAACAAAAAACTAAAATTTTGTAAACTAAAAAATGGTTATAGTAGTCCAAATCTAAACATTCTGACTTTCTGATTTTGGGGCAATGTGGACTATACAAATACCATATAGTGCCA
>JAQIXA010002274.1:0-18746 GCA_034699045.1 Nanhermannia cf. coronata Gr-Ori-00579 | reverse complement strand
AAAAGGTGAAATTTATTTAGGTATAAGTTTTTAGGAGACATTCCCTATTTCTTTAGGAGTGTTTTCTTATCACCCATAATTAATATGGATCTTACGAATATGAGAGTGCAAAACTTCAAAATTTTGAGCACATGACTCTTATAAAAGCTTGCTTGTATTTAGATTTATATATCGTATACCTAATACAGAATATTATTCATTTGAGAATTTTTTCAAATCCCAAGTTAAATAGAACACAACAATAAAAATGTTGTTTACTTTAGTCTATAGACTTACATCAGTGACTGATCTGATGACTCGTTATAACGTCTGTATTCTGTACCATCATAGAGAGTCAGTCAGAGTCAGAAGTCAGTCAAGTCAAAATGAGTTTGAAAATGTAAATAAATAAATAAAAATGTTAATTTTATAGTCTTTAAAAGAAAAAAACTGGTCTGCTCAGCTCGAATGACTCATTTCATATCAAGTAACATGGTATGCATCGCATATGGAACAAGAAACTATTACGATTATAAAATTCAAATTATACCTACATACAAAGTACTTGCATACTATTATGCAGTGCCTATGTGTTTGAACAAGCAAAGTATCTAATTTGTTCAGAAAATGACATCAATTTCTTTGCAAAATTTTATAAAATCTTGATAATTGGAAATTCTTACTGAACTTTTTAAACTTTATAAAAAATATTTTGACTTGATTTGAACTGACTGAAAAATTTGTAATCATTTTAGAGGCACTTAACCAGGCACTTAACTTGGTAACTGTAGGCAAAACCTCGTTAAACTTAAATTACTTTTTACCATCTGAAATCTGGAATCTGCTGCTGGAAAATTTCAAACTTCTTTCTAAGGTCACTTATGGTTAGTATTAGAAAGAAGCGTCAAAAGCGTCAAAATTCATTCATAAATAATCACTTGACAAAGACAAAATTAAATCCGCTGATCTTGAAAATGTTTAAGTTGAAAGAGTTCGTTTCTGAAAGCAAGTGTTCCTTTACTTGAGAGTTTATCATTTTTTGTGTATTTTTAACTTGATTTTGAATCTCAAAAATGAGTCATTCAATTTATTTACTTAAAACTTATTCATTCATTCACATTATATACATATACATCCCCTACTATAACATATAACATATTTACTGATATTAGTCAATTATTTTTATATTTACAAAACTGTAAATACTCGTAATAATGGTTATAAATATCAGTATCTGCATTTAAGTAAACTGACAATTTAAACATATAGGTAGTACATAGATGTAAAGTCAATTTGAAAGAAAATTTTTGAAAGAATAATCGAAATTTTGACATAAGGATATCTTCGGGTTAAAATATAATATGGACTTTCTGGTCTTTATATGGGTATGGGATATTATAACATTGCATGGTAAAGAGTTGAAAGCCGGATAAATCCTTTTTTTCAAAAAAATGAAAGGTCAAGGTGTCATAATAAGCTTAAATTATAGTATCAATTTGAAATTTAATCGAAACCGTAAAAATAAAATAAAATTCGTATAATATTTACTGATCTGATATGTATATTGAGATTGCAGTGTTTGCAAATCACAGGCTTTTGAATAACATCAAAATTATAACTTTTCCATGATCATTGATCATCAATATGATCACTATCAACTATCAGTGTATGTATAATCCAAGCCAAGCCAAATATCAGCAGTTTGATAACAAATTGTAAAGCATGCCAAAAACGCCCTATTCCAAAACAGCATGTTAAAAGCTACAACTATACAGTGTCAAGTTTAACGGCAAGATTTTGTAATTTAGCTTTAGCTAACTATTTATAGTTAGTTTTACTAATGTATAATACAATTTAATACAAAATAGGAAGTATGTTGTAGTTCGTTTTGCATATTTATAGGTGCTTGGGTATGTATACTGTATTTATAAAATAATATCAAAATTCAAAATAGAGGGGTTGAAAACCCATTTGACAGCCGGAAATAAACATTCAAATCAAAATACAATCATTATAAAGCGACTTGAGCCATATGTACTTAACTTTCCATTCTTATTATTGTCGTTGTCAGGCGTCCCCTTTTTGTAGATTTTGCCAGGAGATATACTTAAATGACCCTTGTATTGTATACTTAAGTAGGTACCTACATTTATATAGGTACACTTTTACAGCATTTTTGTAGTAAGTTAAAGTGTACATAAGTAGGGTACTTGGATTTTTATTCAAATTCATAATTCATAAAGTAGTAATTACTTGCAATTAAATATATCAGTATTTTATCATTCATACATAAAAGTAAGTATAAAATCATTTCCCCTTTTTACATATTCAGCCTATACCTACAAAATATACTGAACCAGTCAACAGTACCTACCCTACATTCAGTAGGCAAGAATCCGCAGAAAAGTCTGCGGATTTTTTACACAAATCATCTCACTGCTAGGGATTTTGAAATTTTCTGAGATTTTTACATTACTCGATTATCTACTGATGATACACATTCCACATAATATTTTTAAGCTAACTACTTATATTTACATAATTAGGTAATGTACTAAGGTACGATACAGGTAGGGTACCTATTCATAGTAGGTGACTTATCGTTTACCTGTGTATTTTTCTAGATATCTCTGAGCTTTTGGGACTGGAACTTATAACTTATAATGCATGCATCAATATTAAAATTTAATAGCTTTGAATTTACTTACTCTACCCTACTTAAATTCAAAATTCAAATAGAAATTATGAATGATAAATACCTACCTACTATTTGTTCTCAATCTAGGTTTATCTACCAAATGCATAAATGCTTTAACATTATCAAACCAAAGTAAAAAAAAAACTAGGGTTTGAAATTCAAATTCATATCCAAATCCAACTGACAATTGTTGCCAGCTTGGAGCTTGTACTACAGACTACTGACTGTATGTATAATCTATACCTACATTTTAGTAGGGATACATTCATACCTAAATACCTAATCATTATCATTATCGTTCATACAGATAGATAGAGATATAACTATAACATAAAAGTTAAAGTTAAATATCATTTTTTCTCTAGAACTTACTTACCTAGTCAGTACAGTAATAGTATCAGTAGTAGTACTTATTGAAATTATTTATGTACCTATCATAATCAGAGTTCGGAAAGGCAGTTTTGAGGCACTTATTTTTAGTGAGTCGGATGACCCTTATACTTGGGATATATCCGTTTTAGGTCAAACTAAGGCCAACGAAGCGCCCTTTTTTCTGCTGCCTTTTGTGCCTTTTTTGGAATAAATGCATTTTTTTTTGCCTTTTTGGTCATTTTTCGAAAAAATTGCCTTTTTTCAGCCTTTTTGGCTATTTTTCTATAAGAAATTGTCATTTTAGGATTTTTTTTGCAATTTTTTTTCAATTTTGAAAAAATATTTCAATTTTAAAAATATAATTTCAAAAAATGGTGACTTTGGTTAAATTTTTATGGATTTTGATTCATTAAAAATTGCATTAAAAAAGTAAAATCAATTCCTATATTTTGTCTATTAAATTTTTTTTGATTTTATATAAAAGTTATCATTAAAATTTGATTTTTAACTGCCTTTTTATGTGCCTTTTTTGCCATTTTTAGCTGCCTTTTAAGGCAACCTTTTTTGCATTTTAAGTGCCTTTTTTGTCCGGGCTCTGTTGATGGAGTCATAATTAAATACATTGCATCGCATTTATTCAAAATATTATACCCTACTCGTTACTCTATAATACTATCCATATTTTAACTCTATCTACTTTTATTTTTTACTTATGATTATGAGTTATAAGTATAAGTTATAAGTTATGAGTTTTAGTTATGAGTTATGAGTGAACTTATAATTAGGCAAAAAAAAATTTTTTGATTTTTAACTTTTTGAGTGAATTACGGTGGTAATTTGATAGTAGATTATAGTTTTGGTACTTTATTCTTTACAAATTGCTTTTGATTTTGAATTGAATATACATAATATGAGCTGATAAGTAGGTACCTTAGTAAATGACTTTTATGAATGCAATGTGCTATAAATTAGAGTTCAGTGATTGACTTGAAACTTCAATGAAATCAAACTTACTTACATTATTGAAAGTTGGCTTGGACCGGATAGTTGCTAGTGTTGTAGAAAATTTTGAACTTTGATCAGAAGAACCTGCTGAAGTCAAGTTCGATATTTAAGAAAAAATTCGAATTTGATTGACTAATCGTAAATCTAAAGCTAATATAAATCTATTAGATACGATACACGTTGAGCGTGAATGTGAATATACCATAGTAGGGATGTTTTCAGCTACTAAATGAAATCGAACCCCAATGCTCTTTTTCATTGCAATTATAATTAATTAAATAAAATAGGATTAATTATTAAATAAGTATAGGGTATATAGTAAACTTTTGCTATATAAAAAGTACATACCTAGGCGTATAAAAATGGAAAACGATAAATTCTATCATTCATTTTTTCGTTCACTCATCCTCACACAAATTTGGGCTCAAAGTTCATGAAGCAAATATTGTGGAGGATCTCTGATGATTTGTCGATGAAAAACTTCATACATATACTATTACATATATATGTAGGTAAAAAAAATTATATCATTTTAGTTATCTATGCCATATAATGTCATCCATATATAATACGAATGTCTTATTGATATTAATTTCTTGTATAAACCACTTTAGGCAAGCTTTTATACATTTTAGTATTTAAGAATATAGTTGGTATTAAGTTATAAATACTTTAACTTATTAGATATTTTAAGATGATGGACATTAAAGAAATGACCATTTTACTTGATCAGTATAAAAATCGATTTGTGTCATGTCCTTTCATTTTTGATAAATGATATTTTTTATTAAACTGAACTCTGAAGTTAATTATTGAAAAAAAAATTCCAAAAAATAATTAAAATAGTGGGTTTGTTCATTTACAACGATCGAGTGAGGTTTCGGACGCTTTAAATTATAATGGCTAGACTCGCACGTTTTGCGAGTGAGCCAACCTCGCATAAACAATCGCCTTCGAGACATTTTTTATTCTTTAGTGCAAGTGCCCTTTTCAAGGCCTTTTTTGTTCTCATTGTTTTTTGTGATCTTGGGACCAATGCAGGTGAATAATTATCTATAAAAGGCTTTTATGATTTTGTTTTATGTAATTCACAAGAATTATGTCCAATTAGGGAAATTTACAATTAAATTAAAAATTGATATTCGAGTAATAGATAGGTAGCAGTTTTATGATTATGAATTAAGAATCAATATTAAATATTCAAAGCTTGTTTAATTCTTAATTAAAGGATCATTGATTACTCATATTTTTAAATGTTATTTGATTAAATTTTATCCCATTTATTGGATAAAAATACTCACATCTTTACCTAAGTACTTTGTAAAACTTATCATTAGAATAAATCAAAATTCAAATTAAGTTTGAAGCTATTTTTAAATAATAAAGTACATAGTTATGTATGTACATATCTAAACTACTTAATGATAAGTACCTTCTACATACACTATATACTAATTAGGCATCAATTTTCTTCTGAGAAAATAAACCGAAAACACATTGACGTATGTATCTAACCATAAGTACCCTACCTAAATTCTAATTCTAATGTAATTTATTTTTAAAAAAGAAGCTTCTCTGAGAAATCTCTAATTTACAGAATATCAATTAGGTACTGATAGTTAGGTACATACTTAATCATTTTTTGGTTTTTTCTAAAAAATTTAACGTCCATTATTATTAGTTATTTATTAGGAATATTCATTACAGCACTACCGCTGTTAAATAGGACTTTTTAACTTTACAATTCTTTTAAGTTCAATCATATAATGTACATTACTTTTAAGACTTTTTTGTTCAAATTCAATATATTAACTACTGATAATATATCATTATGAATTATCTAATCATATTAGGCTCTCGTATTATTTATTAGAGATAAAATACAGTAAGTATTTAGATAACACGTGCATTTTAGTTACATCATACATCATCTTAAATTCATTTCATTTTTAAATCAAGTTATTATTTTTTATTTTTTTTACCCATACTACTTTCTTAATTTTTTATTTAGACAATTACCAACTGTTTTTACTGGTAATAACTACTGGTAAATTAAATCAAGTCTACCAATATATAGGTACTTTGTAGTTACTAAAAAAAGTCTCTCATTCAGTATAGTTCATTAGATTACATACCTTACTTGTACTGATACTTACTACTGGCAAGGTATATGATTGAAATTTGTAGTTAACTTTAATTAAGGAAAAAATAATTTATCCTAATTAAATCACATTAGGTACAGTATACAAGCCTATAGCCTATACCCCTATTCCAAACTAACTAACTTTAGATTTAGATAGTAATTTATAAAAGCTTCTACTAATTATATTTTTCAGTTTTACCAAAGAATTTGACTCAAATTAGAAAAGTTACTAGATATAGATAGATATGGGTACTACGGTGTAGTTTAGCATTTAAAATTTAAAATTTAAAATTTCCTGTTTCTTTTTTCTTATGACTTATGACGATGACGCAAGTAATCTAATATCCATAATAAAAGTTGATGATCAACACTTATGTATAATTATAATATAATAAAAATTAAATTATACTTAATTAATTAGTAATTTATTCATAATATGATAAAAATAACTTGTTTTCTAATTAAAAATGTCTGGTTGCCCTAAAATTAGAAACGTATACCTACCTATTGCCTAGTGTATCTGTATCATTTACAGTATTTTTTTTTAGTTTACAAAAAGAATATTAAAAACGAACCAATTATCGAAATTGGAATATAAAATACATAATTGATGCGGAGATTTGAGATTGATCTTGATCATACCCAGATCGCATACTTCTTATGTATAATTTATTCGATTAATTGAGCTCTGAATATACAAAAAAGTTACACACATTTGTTTTTTTAAATGTTTTTTTTATCATGCCGTGCTTTGTTATTTGTAGTATCTACACTTTACCCTACCTACAACTACAAATAGATTCAATCATTATTTTTCTTGAGTACTAAAATACCTATTTGAGTAGGTACATATACTGTACATAAAGGCCAGTTTGAATTTGAGATACCTAGGGAAATATCTTGATCTTGAGACTTTTTCAGGCTAGGGTTAGGTAAAAGCAATACCAGGCCATTGAATAGATACATTTGAATTTGAATATACCTATAATATAAATATCTAATCTAATTGGCATTAACTACGATAACTTTAATGGAGCAATTTGCTGACTTTTTCAATTTTTGTTTTTTCTAACCTAACAACAAGTAATTGTATCTAACTAATATCGAAGGCTTATTAGTATTAGATTTATTTCATTAAATGCCAAGACACTAGAAAAGATCTAAACCTAAACATTTGACTTGCTCAGCTATTAACCTATCTGAATCTGAATTGACTATTTGACTGATTATTTAATTAGTTTTTTACCCTTCTCTAAAATGTACATACTGAATAGTAAGTAAAATGCATTTGATAGCCTTCAGCTACCAAAAATGTCATTTTTCAATTCAGATTAGATAAAAAATATTCAGTTAGTAAAAATACCTACTTCAAAATTTATTTAAAAAAACTTATTATAGTATTTTTTTTTAAATTGAAAATTAGTTTTTTCAAACTAAAATATCGAATATATTTCGCTATATCCCCAATTTTTCAAGATTTGATTTCGTTAATTTCATTAATACAATGTTAAAAATAAGTACCATAATACTTATCTTAAGTAGGTACCTATGTATTCCATGTTTTATGGAAATATTAAACTCTATAAAAAGTACTTATATATTTAAAAAGCGTTCATGACCATTGAGAATATATTTTAAAATAAATACCATTCAAATTCAAATCACCAAAAATTATCAAAAATGAAAAGTCGAAGAACTCTCAATTCTCAATCATTAGTTTTTACAATAATTACTTAAGTTATATTTTAGATACCTAAACCCTATATTTTACATATTTTAATGAAAAAAATTATCAATTAAAATGAGAATCCAGATAACATATGACTTATAATAGTGCTTAAAAGTACGATTTAGTACATTTATTTACTATCATATCATATGCTTAAGTTGTTTGTCATTGAGATGTTCAGGCAATTGGCAAATGACAGAGTTAAACTGTTATTAGTATACCTAATCTTATCACTAGTTTATTATAGTTATATTCTGTACCAAGATGATTTATACATATTTGCTTTATTTATTTTATGAGATATTGAAACCTACACTTTGATCTTTTTTTTTCGCCTTCTTGTGCAACCATTCAAGTATATTTTCCAATATTAATATTATAATTGGAAAAATTAGAATAAATAAGTTTTATGTAATTTATAAGGAACTTTCTTGAAATTATTGTTTATCTCCGCCTTTCGTAAACAATTCTTATTGATTGTTTTTCTGTAAATAGTACCCTAATACTCCGTAATACAGATAGTATGTCAGTAAGTAAGTATTTATGTAGTTTATATGCAAAAAAATAAGAAAAATTAATGCCAATCTAAAATAAAATAAAATACAAAAATAGCATTTTAAACTTAAATATCAAATGTGTTTTGCTGTACTTATTTCAGGAATTTTTCAATATCTCATTTCATGATTAAACAAAAGAAATAAATATCTAGAAACTCGAAAAATTGCTAATAATTAGTACAGGTATAAGATTACTTAATAATAAGTAGGGTACTTTCAAAAAAATTTTGATTCTTTTTATTCATGTCAAAGCCTAATGATAACTTAAATAGGTATTTCAAATTCTAAAAACTAGTCAATCTATAAATAAAAGAGAGATCAAAACTGGATGGTTAGATTAGTTTTACATTTCTCGATTAAGCTATAATGTAATAATTTTTGTATTCCTGCTTTGTATCAGGTCCAGCCGGCACCAGAAGTATTTCAAAATGTGTTGCATACTGCAAAGGTAAAGAGATAATGAAATGACTAATTGCTAATGACTAATATAATTAAATATTTTGAAAATTATGAATATGAATACAATATGATTTTTGAATGAATTTAATACAATGCAACTTTCTCTTTTTTAAGAGTCAACAAAATTTGTTTTTGAAAATGACCAAACTTATATTTACGAGTATAGAACGGAAATAAGTAGCTCTGTGTTTGGAAATAATTCGGATAAAAATGCAAGAATACTTTTAGCCTCAAAGGCGAGGATTTCTGTACTTTCTCCTTGTGAACTTCAACTTGATGTAAAATACTCACTCATAAAATTATAAATATTACCAATGTATATATTACATAAGTACTAGATTATTAGTATCAGTAAGTATTGTTCAATGAATATTTTCAGCTGGAGAAAGTTTCATTGAAAGAATCAAAACCGGATTCAACTGAATTCTATCCTGTTGAGGGTGCTGAGAATGTGGCCCACGCACTCACAGAAAGACCTCTTAAATTTTCATTTCAAGATGGTCGAATTGAACATCTCTGTGTGTCTGAAGATGACCCGACTTGGGTGGTCAATATCAAACGAGGTCTACTTTCAACTATTCAACACTCGGCTGAATTGGATATGAACAAAAAAAGCGAATTAAGCGTAAAAGAAGTAAGTGCCTGTTTTCAATATTATTAGTATTTTTTGATGAATAGGTACATGATTTAGTATAGAATAGACGAATTCATATTGCTTCAAATTCATGTATTATTTTATATTGTGAACACATACTTATAGGTGGATGTAAACGGGCGATGCTTAACTTCATACATTTCTGGAGAAAATTCTGGAGAAGTTGAAAAAAGTAAAGATTTAACATCGTGTACTCAAAGACACAGCTATATGACCGCACTTCAATCAATTCCATATTCATCCTCATCAACACGGCAGTCTATACAGTTGCTTAAAGGGACACAGCATTGCAAGCAAACAATTAATAAATCAATTATTGAGCGGGTTGAATGTGAGGAAATTCATAAATTTCAACCTTTTGAATCGAAAGAAAGTGGGGCTCAAACCATCGTCACCCAATCTTTAACATTGATAGGCCAACATTCAAAGAGAACTCGCAGAAGTTCGGGTATGAAACTGAAGCTATACTTTTAAAGCAATTCAAACTATGTATTATAAATATGTAGTGTAATTTTAGTTTTTTGCTTATTACCGTTAAACCATTTGATACAATGAACTAGTGTATTTAAAATCGATTATAGTAATTTTTTTGATTTAAAAAGTGTAGGTAGAAAAAAAGTAATGGTAGAAAATAATGGCAAGTGACATTTATCTATCTCATAAATACCGAATGTTCATATTCATATGTGTTACTTAATTTTAAGTACCTAGCTAATCGTAAGTAAATAATTTACCAGTATGAACAAGGTCTATATTTATAATAGACCTTGTTATAATAGGTAATAGTGCACTAGGTTTATTTGAAGCTCTGTGAAGCTTCCGATTAAATTATCGAAATAAATAATGAAATACCTAATAGTTCATACAGACACTCGATAATCAGCGGGTACCTATATCTTATCGGTATGTCTCAAAAAGATACACAAGCAAGCAAATGCTTAACTTTTTAGAAAATACTTAAAAAACCCAATATATTATCTTAAGCTATCAGTCTCTTTAAAATAAAGTTACAACTACTGTTAGAGGAAGGAGAGATCTGAATTTGTCTATTTGTATACTGAAGATCTTACAATCAGTATAGGTAAGAGGCAATAGGTATACCCTATTAATTATATAAGATATCACAGATTTTTATATAATTATGTTGACTAACCATACTCATCGTCAGACAATTTAAAAAAATAATAGTATAGGTAAATATTTAGATAATTAAAAAGAAAAAATACTTCTCATTTAATAAAGATCCTTCCTTTGTTAGATATTATGTGTATGTATGGTTTAAATTGACTAGCTGATTAGCCCGTGCTATAAGAACAAACGATTTGGATTTAATTTAAAACTATAAATATGAAATTAGAAGATGTACATATATACTCGTACTTCATTTCATTTCTTTAGGTATGTGTATACCTAATACTTACATACATTTTTACTTTTTACAGATTAGCATGTATGATATTGATTAGAAAAATTAGGTAAGGTATATAAGGATAAGGATAAAAATAATTTATATAACTTAAAAATAGTGTAAAAGCATAAGGTAATGTTCTTTGTATTAAATATTTTTGATATTTTATCGACGTGTAAGTACATAGGTACTTGTGCTATCTATCTGATAAATGAAGTGCGGTATTATGTAACTACTTTGGACATAATAATTGTTCCTTTATTCAGATGATGGAGAATCTTGGAGAAGAACCACTTTATTGTATGAGACATCGAATCCTCATAATGACTCACCAGACGAGGATATCAATGTAATCTTCAAAATCCTCGAGATTCTAGATAAGGACACGAACCCAGAAGTGAGAACTGAAGCTCCTCATCATTTCATCGATTTGGTCGAAAATCTCCGTAATGTCAACTACAACTCGCTGAAAGTTATATTTGCAAAAGAAGGGAAAAATCCAAACACCAAAAAGATCCTATTGGATGCAATGCCTTTAGTAATTTAAGTTTAAATATAAAATTTAAATAGATTACAATTTATAATTTGACAAAAATTATAGATAGGGACAGCTTCTTCACTTCACTTTATGAGAGAGCTGATCCTGCAAAAGAGCCTGTTGAGCGAATCTCAGGTCGATGCTTGGCTAACAAGCCTCATTTTTATCAAAGAACCAACCATTGAAATGATCTCTGCCCTTTTGGTAAATAGATTTTTAATGAGTAGATGAAAATAAAAAGACTAATATATACTTACTACTTTATAAGCATATGTAAGTATATATAATATATATATAATGTAAAAAATAAATGTAATTTTTGCAATATCAAATAGCCCCTATTGGAAATTGAAGAGCCTAGAGAACAAGCATTATTTGGCATATCCTCAGTGATCTACCTGTATTGTAAAAAACACACTGATTGCATTGAAGAAACACCTGTCTCATCTTCAGTAAACAAGATAATTGCTCAAGTTGGGAAAAATTGTCGATCTGAAAGTAGACTCAAAAACAAGCGTATTGTCTCAGCCTTAAAGGCGTTAGGAAATGTTGGACAACTTCCAATCGACCAAGACCAAGGATATAGGACTCTTGTCAGGTGTATGGACGAGAAATCGAACCCAACTGATGCTCGACTTGCTGCTATTGATGCTTTCAGAAGAATTTCTTGCAATTCTGATTTCTCCAAAACCCCCATTCTAAATCTTTACAAGAATATGAAGGAAAATACTGAAGTTCGAATTAAAGCTTACTTGATTTCCATGAAATGTGCTTCAAGAAAAACCATTGAAACTGTTATGGAGGTCCTTCACACAGATAATGTTAATCAAGGTAAGCTTCATTTTTAGATAGATACATATATAACTATATAAGTACGTACAAGTAATAGGTCCATAAATTAATTTCAACTTTTTTATTTTCTACTTTGTAATGAAGTTGGATCTTTTGTTTGGACACATTTGACTAACCTACAAGAAACTTCAAGCCCTGATAAACAAGCAATTCGAAATATTCTCACAAATGACTTTTTGAAAAATAAATTCAATACTGATGCTCGAAAATACTCGAGAAACTACGAGGGTGCATTTTACAAAGAAGATATGAATATAGGAGCTGGCTACGATTCGAATATCATTTTTACACCTGAATCTTTTCTTCCAAAATCTGCTATGGTCAATTTAACTGCCCATGTATTTGGAGAAAGCATCAATATTGTTGAATTTGGAGCTCGATTCCAATCAATAGAACAATTACTTGAACCATTATTTGGACCTAATGGCTATTTCCCTGATGAAAGCATCACTGAAGCACTTCATTCGGTTAGAACCAAAAGAAGTGTGAAAAATAATGAAATTGAGAGGCTTGGATCACTTTTCGAACAAGCTACACCGGTATCTGATAAATTACCAGGTGGTTCTATTTATGGACGGATTTTTGGACACGAAATACTTTACAAAACTTTCGAGGTTTCTGATAGAACCAGTGTGCCTACACTTTATGACGAAAATGGCAAAAATTGGCTCGACATTACTCGAATTTTTGACAACCTTTCAACTGGGAAAGGTGTAGATTATACGAAATCATCGATGCTTCTGGATGCTGCTTATTCTGTTCCTACTTCGGCTGGTATTCCATTAAGTAAGTCTTTATCTAATTTTTTTTTATAAAACTTAAAAAAAAGTATGTAGGTACTCGTACCTACAGTATACATTTACTTATTTTTAAAATTTCAATTGAACAGGCCTTGGTATTCAAGCAACAATGGTGTATGGAATTAATGCTAAGGGGAAATTTGATTTGAGTAACTTTTGGGAATCGAAGGAAATTGAAGTTCAAGGTCTTTTACGGCCAAGTGCATCAGTCCAGATTGACGGGGTTATGACTGTTTTGATTGGAAAAAATATTCGAAGTGGACTTAAAGTGCAAAATAATCTTCATACATCGACAGCCGTTCAAGGTATGTACCTTAATATTTACAAGATATATATTTGAAAAAGTACTTTTATCATATTTTTTAATTTTTAATCTTGTAACATTAATAGGCCGAGTTGTTCTAAAAGGTCGAAAACTGATTCATGCTGAACTTACCTTACCACAAGATAAGCAGGAAATATTTGGAGCCAAATCAGAGTTGATAATCGTTGGTCCATCTGGAAAGACTTTAATTTCAAATGGAAAAAATGATGAAGAAATGACGTATAAAGTTTGTTCACCTAAAATTATCTCAAAAATCCTTGGAATTAAAATCTGCGGCTCAATGAATGTGCCTGAACGATTTGACATATTCCCCCTACAAAGTCCTGCAGCAATGTCCGTCTATGTTGAAAAAACTGATGCTTTTAAGAGTTATCAGTTTGACTTTCGTCATGAACAGGGTCCATCAACTGCAATTAGTTTTGTATTTAACACACCTGGCTCACAAATTAATCGGAGATTGTCAATTGACTACATGTACAATAAAGAACAAGGGAAATTCGAAGCTTCAATTCAAATTCCAGATAAGGCCCTTTCAGCAGAGGGGAGATATCAAAAGTCAATTAAAAGTATTCAAATTAACTTGAAAGATGGTGACCAACAAATCATATATCTTAGCTCAGCTATCAGAATACTGAATAATAGATATGACCCAAATTTCCTCTTTACTTATTATGATAAACCGATTGTCGCAATCCATGGTAAATTGGACTTGATCAAGGAATCACATGATCATAAAAAAGCGAATTTCGATATGACAATTAGCCACATTACTCAGAAGCCAATTCGAGTTAATGGTAAGAATATTATGTTAAATGTAAATATGGCGTAAATATACCACTACTTACTTCTACTTCTACCTACCAATTTTATAAAAAATATCGAATTGCTTTATGATTATTTCAGGTGAATTATCAAGTAAAAGTGAGAGTCACAATTTGAATTTCGGAATTGAATCAGCCAAACTGACTGGAAATGTCCGGTCATACCTTCGATTAACACATGATCATTTTAGTACAAGATCAACAATCGATTACACATGGGATGGAGCAGAGGAACAGAAAATTGATTTGAGTACTAAAATTCAGAGATCTAAAAGGGGAGATTTTAAAAAATACAATGCAATGGTCAGTTATAATTCACAAAAACCTGGAATTAATATGGAATTTTACTGGGAAACTAAGTTGAGTGGTGGATTTTATGAAAATACTGCTAAGGTGGGATGGAATAAAATTGAATGGATAGGACATACCCTGTATAAAAACCAAAAGGAACATCATGACCGTCAAGTTGAAATTCAATTATCTTTAACTTCACCCAAGAATAATATAAACTATCAGTTGGAATTCGAACATAAATTATCAGAGACCCAACTACTTTCAAGATTCCTGGCTAGAACTGATAATACTAATGAAATCCGTGCTATGCTCACATGTTCAAGTGTGATTGAAAATACATTACAAATTAAAAATGCAAGAGCGGGTTTAACTTGGCCTGGTTTTGAATACTCTTTAAAAGGATCTTTGAATGAGGTGAGAAAAGGGGAATTTGAAGGTGAATTAATTATAAATCCGAATAATAATGGACAAGAAATGAAAGCAACTCTTACCTATAAAAATAAATCTCATGAAATAAAATTAGACTATGTAGTGGATTTTTGGGCTCGTGGTTTTATTTCAAATCCAATTCAAGCTGGTGGTATTTTTTCATCAGATGATCGTAATTTCCATTTAAATACTGTTCTTGAAATCGAAGGGAAAGATTCATGGAGTGGTCGATGGACTACTAGTTTTAACTATAATGTTCTAAAAGGAAATGTTCATAGATTTGAAGGAAAGCTAGGTATAAATGAGAAGAAATACAGTGGGAACTTGACTTACCGACTTAACCGAGATGGATATAAAAGTGTTCTTATAGATCTTCAGGCACATAAGCATGTCTTAATTGATACAAAGGTATGATCCATATTAAGTATTTTTAAAATTTCAAATTATTTATATCCACTATGACTATGTTATATGCATATACAAGTATATAACATAAATATGATATTACGGAAACATAAATAAAATAAATGAAGCATATTTATCATTCTATTTTTTAGTGGAAGATTATTTGGCCTAATCAAATATCAGGCAAATTCGCTTTCTACCCAGACAGAGATGGTAAGAAAAATGAGAAGATCGAGTTACAAATAGGAATTTCGAAAACTGACCAACATAAGTCAGCAAATTTGAAGCTCGATTATTTCGGGGAGATGATTAGCGGTAGTGGAACTCTGAGTGCTGGGAAGCTTGTTTTTGAAGCCAATTGGCTGGAAAATAAACAATTTTTCTTCTCACTTGATGCCCCTGAAGTGAGTCTCGAGAGAACCATTCTCACAATTGATTTGAGAACACCCTTCAATGGATTAGAGAACACGACCCTCGTGGTTCGGCATCGAATGGACGGGAACGAAATCGAAAGTCAGTTGAAAGGTAAATTAATGGAGAAAGAAGTTCTAATTGTTCTGTCGGGTATGTTTGCTCTCCCGGATTCAAAATTCTCTCTTGTATTTGACCTTAATGGATACCCACGAATGGAGGGCAATATCATTTTGCAACAGAGCCAAGAGAAGAAGGTTTTTGAATTTATTGGGAAAAGAGGCGATACTGAAAAAGTTATTAAACTTGAACATTTGGAAAGTAGGATTGGGACTAAATGTAGTCTTTTCTTTACTGGATGTAACTATATACCTGAGGTAAAACGATATCATTTTATCGTAGTATTAGTATTTATATATAGCATCTTTTACCCAATTTACCTACCCAATTTAAAAGAAATTCGACTTATCTGCTAATATATGCAGATCAGTATGAATCTTGTTTGTATCGTACTATCTTATCTTAAATAATACGCGTAATACAGAGATGGTTTCTTGAGACAGACAAACAGAACTTTCACTTTTTCAGTCCTTTGCGATAGAAAAATACATATGACCCGATACTGTTAATTAAAATAAAATAACCTATAATATACTTTCAAGCAGCCCAACCGCCATTTTTTCGATCACCTCTAATGACCTCTTTATGGTAGCGTTCGGAGTAAAAATTAAATATGTTTAAATGACACAAAGTACTTATAGATAATCGACTATGAGGATTTGAACTAGATATTTTTCAATCACTTATGATTATTACTATCGCATTAATTTTTACATAAGTAGGTATCGTAAAAAAGTTTTATTTTTTGTCTTTTATAGGACTTCTTGTAAATTGAGTATTTAGGGTATTTATAATACAAGTCATATACCTATAGTATAGCTATGTATTTTTCATATTTATTCAATATTACATTATTTAAACAGGTGTCAATTCAACTTAAAAAAGACGAAAGGAAAGAAAATAGCACCAGAAGTTTAGATATAAATTGGATTCGATTTAATAGAACCGAGGCTGAGGGGAGAAAGCAACTTTTCCTCACACTCAATAGAGAGAAATCGAGAGACTTCAACTATGAAATCGAATGGAGATCACCTTGGGAAAATTTTGAGTCCTTGTCTGCTACTATTTCTTATACAAATAGAAATAATTTGAAGGAAATCGATATTGCTCTAAGGGGTAGTTATAAAAAAATGCCAGTTCTACCCTTAGCTCTAATTGGACGATTTGAAGGTACATACCTAGTAGAAATAAAAAACAAGAATAGCTTTTAGATCTTATGTACCTTACTTAATGAATATACGATAATAAAAACTATTTGTAAATAATTTTCTGTTTTAAAGGTGACTTTAAAAAATTCAAAGCCAATGGCTTACTTAATTGGCCAGGGGATGGTGATAAAAGTACAATTAAGATCTACACTGAAGGAAAATTAAAATCATATTTGAATTCGAAAATTAATGCAAAAGTCCAAGTAGTTGGTCATAATTATGAAATAAACTTTGATTCAGATGGTTTGAAAAAAGATGGGCAAATGAATAGTATGCAAATTAACATAAATCTCGATGGAGTAAATAATTCTGGTGGATTTAAATGGGCCATTGAACAAAAGGGTTGGAAAAAAATGGACAGTCTTCTCTGGGTTGAATTCACAACATTACCCAAACTCTCTTTAAAAGTTGAACATGAAATTAGCGATGTCAATTTAGGTGTAAGGCATTTTAAAGGAAAGATTTATGCTCTCAAAAATGAGGAAATTATTGTCAGAATGAGACACGAATTACACCTCAAATCTTCTAGGAATTGGAATTATTCAGCTTCAATAGATTCAGATGAAATTCAAGGAGCATTGACTAGTAAAATGGATAATTTGGAAAAGGGAGAATTCCATCATTCAACTCGGATTAGTGGGTTTACAATGGCTGACAGCAGTTTGGACTTTGAAATGAATTTGAAAAAGGGTCAAGAATTTGAATTGATTGGACGGTATGGGAAGGAAAATGAAATCAAAATCGATGGATCATTTGAATCAAGAGATGATGGTCGGAATCGAAAACTTGAGTTGAGGGTCAATACACCTTGGACAAATGACATACGTGGTTCTGGGACTTATAAAATGGGTCGAGATGATTTATCTATTTCTTTCTCATCTGCTTTGGATCAAAAAGAGCTCTTTACTCTGTCAATTCTCGGAAAAAATCCGAGAAATGGGAGATATGAAGGAAATTTCGAATTTAAATGTCCATTTGGTCATCATATTGTTGGAAAGGGGCTAATAGACTCGAAAGATAAATCCATTCAATTGGTTTTGGAGGAAAATGAAGCTCATCTTTTATCATTTAACATTGAAGGAAAAGTAAGATTTAATTTTATTTATTTACATACAGAGTACAGAGTAGAAGATCTTATTACCCGTACTTACATCAATATTCAGATATCGAATTTATATGAGGATATCATAAATACCATTATACTTAAAAAATATTTGAATACAATATTTAAAGCAATAGTAGCAGTGCGTTTGTAGTATTTCTGCCTACTAAATTAAGTAGGTACCTAGAACCTACCTTTAAACAGCAGACATAATAGTAAAATAGTTAGAGTAGGTTAGATATACAGATATAGGTATATACACACTTTTCTACTCATCTTTAGGTATAAGCACATACTACGAGTACAAGACTATGTACAAGACTTGCATATTTTAGATATTGTCAACCTATTTTATATAAGTACTTCTGAAAATCTAGAGTATTGATTTGCCTCAACTTTTATTGCCTTTCTTTGTAAAGTTGAGTAAAAAGTAAAA
>JAQIXA010002273.1:0-18747 GCA_034699045.1 Nanhermannia cf. coronata Gr-Ori-00579 | reverse complement strand
AAAGAATCGATAATTGAATTGTTAAGGTGATTCACAATTCTTAAGAATCGTTAACGATGAATCGATAAGGAACCTTATACAGAATAGACTATGGTTTGAAGTGATAGGTTTAGCTCCTATTACGATATACTCTACATATATCTAGTAAAATAAAATGAAATAGAGAATTATTTCATATTTCCGATCATATGGACATTGCACATACTCAGTTTCTCTTTTTACTACTACATTTATCATCATCTTTTATTTTAGATTCTACAACACCAACACCAGGCCAGCCAGCCAGCTAGATCCGGGAAATAGAAAGTTAAAAGTTTACTTTCTCCGATCCGATACTTTTACTTTCATCCATTGGCAGTTCTCTAACCCCAAATTCTAAATTCAAACTCAATTCATAAAACTCAAAGTATATACAGATACTATAGTATAAGAGAAAATTATAGCTAGGTTATACCTACGTTTAAATTTTAAATCATACCATTTTCAACATATCTTTTATCAAAATTATACTCCGTACTTTGTGCGAGCGAAACAAGCACTTTTACAATTTGACTTTTCTATGTTTGTCTGACTTTTCAGAAGATTACTCGAAAAATACTGGACCGATTTTTTCCAAACTTCACCGTGAAGTCTGAAAATCTCGATTTTAGCTTATTTTCACATATCTAAATATCAGACCTTTCGGTTTTTCAGAGGTGAAATCAAAATAATATACAGATAAAGATTCTTTCATCTAAATATAACTAAAATTTTCACAAATTAGGACCTTAGTTTATCTTATGGATGTTTGATTAATAATTAAAAACCTAGCTTACTTGAAAGAGTACCCTACCTATATAATATGATTGTTATTAGTGAATTGCACTTATACTTATAATATTTTGTCGATACAAAAAATCAGGTTTAAAATTAAATGTATACCACATCAAAATTTTAATAACTAAGGATCAAAAATAGATCAAAACTTAATATGAAGAACCATTATAGAGTTAAGTTAAATGACAAAAAACTAAAATGACCCAGCCCAACACCTTGCGGTACTGCAGACACTTTAAGTGACCCCTCGAACCTCAAAAATATTTTATTTTGCAAAAATATTCTCAATTGTCTGAAATGTAGTCTTTTTATCGGGATACATAACCAAAAACTCTCTGAAAGCCACACTGTATTGCTCAGTGAAACGGTGACTATCAAGAACCATAAAAATAATTTTAGATTATCTCGTACAATTAAAAATTAACTAAAGAGTAGTTAATTAAATCCTAGTCATAAAAACCAATTAAACAAATACCAAAGTACCATATATAACATTGAATCATCTAAATTGATATAAAAATTTTACTCAAATTAGTCACTTAAATTATTTTGTGGATGTTAGATTAGCAATATCTAGTATAATTATAATTTATTGACAAAATCTCTAAAAAAAAAATAGATCTAAAGATATTAGACATTACTACAATTCCTGTAAAGACAAAAGACCTAAGACACTGTATTCATGTTTAAGCAAAAACATTTTACAAAGGTAGGGTACTTTTGCTCTACCAAACCTTATACCCAATAACTGATACATATCCAATTCTGATACATATTTTCAAACTTTATAATTTGACCAATAAAGTTATTGATTGGTACTTGGTACTGGTATAAGGATATTACATAAGTACCTACTATATGCGAAGGAAAATGAGTTTAGGTATATTTTGTTTATAGTTAATGAATAATTTGTAGCTAAAAATGTAAAACAAAAGGTAGAAAGTACAAGGTAGATAGGTTCTATTAAAATTTTAGGCTTCCTTTCCATTTCCACATTTATTATCAATGTACCTAGGTACTAGAAATCTGAGGAAATCTCGAAAAGAAAAGTTAAACTCATAACTTATCTGACTTTGTACATTACTACTGGTCTGGTATGTAAAAGTCTAGAAAATCACACAAAAAGATATCCTTTATCTTACAACTCATATCTGTACATTTGTAATTCAAACTTACCTATTCTGTGAAATGAAATTATGTTTACTCACCTACTACTTCTATTATAACTACTATAACTATGTAATGGCAGTACATAGTCTTATATATCAGTAAGTTGTATATACTCTGTACTATACAAGGGATTTAGAAATCTTAAAACAGGAAAATTTCCTCGGAATAAAATAAATTATGTAAACTTTCTCCTCTCATTCTCCCTATTTATTTCATTTCCACTTGAAAATCTCAGCATCAGTTTGTCTCATAAAAGCTTCTTTATTTTAAACTATAAGACTCTAGATGAAGAAACTATGTATGTGTATGCATCGTATGTACATATGTATGTATGGAGAAAGCTGCTAAAAGCATTTGATTAAATGAGATGAGTTAAATAGAAAGAGACAAATAAATAGAAAATCCAAACCACTTATCCCTATTCCAAAAGCATTAATACGTGTACTACAAAAAATATGTAGTAGTAAAAACATGTTTAAATGAGATAAAATATTTATTTAAAATTTTAGGAAAATAATGTCTGTCTATGAAGGATATGAACATAAAAAAAACAAAAAAGGATTACAAGGACATTTGAGCAAATTAGAACTTTGTCAAATTTCAATTATTCTAAAAATGGACACACACACACAAATCAGATTAAGAAAAAGATTGCCCACCTATTTATTTTTCAAATTTTTTCAAATTTTGTCACAAATAGCAATTTACTGGCTTTGAAGTTAAGATACATATCTACTTAAAATACTAAAATTAAAAGCCTAATTGGTATACTAGGCTTTAATCAATTCACTAGATAAGTTGATTGATTATTAAAGCAATGAAGACATCACAAGTTGCCCCATTTTTCGGGTTCAAAGGTCAATTTTCGAGGTCAAAGGTCAACCCCCGGGTAAAACGGACATCAAATTCTGAATCTCCGTCTTCGATTACCCCTAAAGTCACTTAAACCTCATTTTCAATTTTTCCAATTTGATTAACATGGGGCGACCCTTAGAGGGTCCCTGATCCCCAAGGGGTGGGGCAATCTGAAATTTTTGTCAAAATGGCACACCGAGACCCTATGGAGGTCCTTCATGTCAAGTTTAGTTAAGGTCGGTCCAGTAGTTCTCGAGTTATCCTCTGGACAAACAGACAGACGGACGGACAAAGTGCAAGCATTGTTGAATAGTAAGTGCTCGCTTCGCTCGCACAATAATTGGTTTTAAAATTTTGAAATTGAATTTTGAGAAAATATGAGTTTTAGGTTCTCACAGTTAGACCTTATAGAGATATGAAGAGCCTAAAAAATTGAGTTGCCAATTGGAGTTAGATAATGTTAAAATTGTCATTTCTGATCCAAATTCTTATGTCAATATGCCTCTGATTATATTTTATAACTTTATTTAAGAAAAACAAAACATCTTGAAAGAGTCTTGAAATCCTAAGGATATACATTAAAATTGTATTTGAACAATTTAAAATCTGCCTTACGCTTGCGCTTATTTTAATATTTATATTTCAAAATTCACATTCTACTGGTTGTTTTCAGATTTTTTTGAAAAGATTTATATGAAAATAAGTAGGATACAAAATATGTTTAACTACTAACTACTAACTACAGATATACTTGCCTTACCTATAGAAAAAGTATTGATGATTTGGATCGAATTTGATTTTGGAAAGTTGCAGAGTTGAGAATAAATATTTTTATTATATTATAATATACATGAAGCTATTTACCCTTCCTTGTACTTGTATGATATTTACATATTTACATATGAAATTGTCAAGAACTGGAGAAAAAGTCGGAAGTTTTACCATTTTTTAATATATTGGTTGGATCCTACCATCATCATACGGAGTATATCCTACATATATCTAGTTTCTATATCTAAAATGCAATATCCTTTGAAAGTTTGGACTAGAAACTAATTTCAAATTCAAAATAAATAGAAAACCTTGAAAAATCCAATATCTGTATTAGCATTTGAATGGAAGTTTTGATTGGAAATAAAATATTCGATTTTTCGATTTTTAGAGTTGTAGTGCTTATAGTGCATAGATATACTAGGGTACGGCTTGTTAAGGGTTAACCTTGTTTTAAGTTGACTTCTATTCGATCTAGATCACATGCCTTAATTTGAAATTATATCAGCTATTGAGCTTATTATCCAAATATTTATGACTCAAGTACAGTACTAGTACCTACATTCTACTTACAATTAAATGCATTATTAAGCCATTAAAACCAATAGAACCGGACCAGTGCAGCAGATTAGAACTTTAAAACCTCCATTATATAGATTTCCTTAAAATGTTCAAATTCTAAAGAGATTTGGATTTCAAGCATTCGAAAATGTCAAAGATCTTGAATTTTCACCATAATTTGTATCTTTTTAAGCTAAAAAAAGACATTTGATTGATAATTTGAGACAGCAATATGGATGAATTCAGATTCATTCGAAAAATCATTTATCTCTATCGAATTATGGAAATGACTGATTCCGATACAATACTTTTAAATTATCAAGATGAATTTCATAGAGATTTTAATACCTATCGATGGGTGTTTTTGAGTGGATTTTGAACTTTCTGAAAGGTTAAAGAGACACTTTTAGTGTCTATCTACTATCTCAAGCTCAAGATGTATATCTCAAAAAACCTGTGGTTCATATGATATATTTTCAAAGTATCTCTCAGATGGGGGAAATAAGAATTTGAAAAAAAGATCGATTTCCTAGTTGCTAAGATCTTTGCTCAGATGCATGCGATTTTGAGGTAAAAAGGAACTTTTCCAATTCTGTCTGGGATAAAATACATAGTATGAACTACCATACCATACATAGTAGTATCTTCTATAAGGTATTTAGATACGAGTAGGGTATATTGCTAAAACATAAATATAAAATAGCTATTTTATAGATTTACTAGGTGAAATATAGATCAGAAATTGTATAAAATAATACTGATAGTAGTCTCTTATATGGATTTTAAAATCAAAATCAAAGTCGGTTTACTACTCACTGATACAGGAGAGATAGATACTAGGTAGTAGGTATACTATGAATATCTAACCAAATAAATGTAGTAGTATTACTATGTCTGATTTTATTTAAATTTACAACCAAATCCGATACTAGAGTTTCATTTGTAGAAATCTAGATTTAAAATGGTTAAAAAATACAATGTTTATATTTTTTAGTGTCAATATTTTATTTTACTCAATGAGTCTAACACATTACCCTACAAGTGCAGAACTCTTTGTTTAAAATTCAATAAAATGAAATGAATTGTAAATTATTGCACCTAAAAAGGTAAATGGTGAAATGTGAGGAAATGTGTATTTGAATTTGAAATAAAACGTTAGATGAGGCAAATAAATTGTAATGAAACTCCTTTCAAATATACAGTATAGGTCTTGAATCTAGAAATATAGGCAGATATTGAATTACAATCGATAAAAGAAAATGCAAAACATTTTTTTTGAAATTTTAAACTTTGAATATGCGGTGAAAGCGGTCACTTTGCACCGAAAAAAATTGTCAAAAATTGCAAATTTAGAGAATTAAATTGTCTATAAAGCTTATAGGACTACTTATAGGAGATTTTATAACGATCCTTAAGAAGTTCTTAAGATTAGAATCCTTAAAAATTCCTAAAATTAGAAATTAATTTGATTTTTTGACAAAATATCATTGATTTTTTAGAAAAAATTGGATTTTCTAGATTTCTTGAGGGATTTCCAAGCTTCCTTATTCAAGATATAAATATATGTAGTAGGTAGTGAACATGTTCTGATTACTCGATTTGCCTTAAATTTGATGAAATGGAATTGTAAAATAACCTTAGAAAGAATCCTTACTAGAATTTGAATAGAAGTACGAGTAGGGAGCATAAGGTTTCATGTATTCAAAATTCAATTCGGTTGTGTTGATGCTCGACAAAAAAAAACTGCCATTTCTTTTGAAGACCTTCGAAAATAATATAAGGGTAAGTGTATACCTAGTACAAGTACATGGGATACTTGAGCTTTTACTTTTGGTCGTTAGTGCCCGTCAAGACCTGACTTTACTATTGCTATTCAAATTGTCTTCAAGTTTCAAATTATCTTTATGGCTTGCATCTAACCTATAACCGCGGACATTTACTCAAATTCAAAATGCATAGTTAGTAGTTATTACCTTGTCTACTTTAGACAAATTTTAATCATATGAATTTAATCACCAATAACTTTATGCTAAATCCTAAGTTTTTAAATTCTAACCATATATTTTGTAGAGAATAAAACCCTTATTTCATTATGAAAGAAATCAAATTCAAATTGTAGATACTTAGGTAGAAATATTTCTAATAAAGAAAAATTTAGCATTTTTTAAAGCATTTATAGCGGTATACTTTTATTGGAAGCAATTGGGCCAAACCTAGGATTTCAAATTAGAAAACCTGAAATAAGAAAATACAGTTAAGAAAGACGTTTCGATGTAACTTAAAAAGTAACATTTCCAAATTTTTTTCATCAAATTTTCTAATCGAGTTTAAAAAACAACAAATTTTATTTTAAAATTTTATTAGTTTAATTAACAGTAATTTTCAAGATATAGATATAGATATGTCTGCATACCAAAGTAGGGATAAATAATAAATTTTGACTCGATTTTTTGACAAATAGTTCATTGTCTATGTCTACTTTTCATTTGACAAGTGTGTGGTATGTACCCTGTATGTTTGGATTGGGATAATTTAAAGTCAGCTTTATATGTCTGTCTGACTATCAACATTATTTTGCATTAAGGGTTCATTGCATTTGTAGGTAATAGTCATAGTCTCGTAGTACATACATAGTACCAATAGTAGTACAACTAATAGTAATATGAAGCCCTCAAGCACACAGACACAGTTCTCAAGGGTCCATAAAATAAGCAATAATGCCAGGTTTCCCGACAAAAAACATGCAAACTCATATTATTCTCTTCAACCCCTCACTATGCCATAGTATACATGCTAATGCCTTGAAAAGTGCTTAAAGTTTGAGCTTTTGCGATTTTTTCTAGAAAAATGACTACTAGTACTATACTACTAACATAGTATAGTGTATTTGTAGGTATATAGTACCCTATATAGAGAATAGAATAGAAATGAAAATGGAATGGTAGAGAAAAATAATGTTCCTTCAATTTCCAATTGAATTGCACGCGATTTTTTTTCCTGGTGTGTGCTGAAAAGTTTTTCGAATTATTTTTATCTCGTGCTACTCCTACTTAAGTACAAAGTCCGTCCTTTTGATTTGTGTTAAATAAATTTAAATTCATTTCCAAATGCCTAAAATAACAGACTCAAATATGTAAGGGGAGGGTGGGATTTTTCTGTCAAATCTTGGGCAAAAGTAAACAAATTATTTTTGGTGAGAAAGTAAATCTTTTTGTCGATAAGTCGAATTTACATAATCTGAATTAAACTAATAACTACCTTGTATTTAGCATACGCTGAATTTCATATATATATATATACGTATATGTCGTCATTTTAGTTGAATAATTTTTAACTTTTTAGTATGTTGTGCTAAAACAACATCAACTTTCTATATTCACCTTATCTATTCGGATAAAATTAGCCGAAATTTGACCAATGTATTTTCAAATGAATAATAAACTAGAAATTTTAAAAAAGTTGAATTTTTTTCAAAATTTCTTGAAATATCAAACTTTACAATCTTATACAAAGTAAGAATGCTTAAAATGTTTAGGCCTCAATATAGTCACCAGATATTCGCATTTGATACTATGACCTTTTGACCTTTTGATACTATGATTACCAGATCAAAAATTATGGGTAAATGAACTCGAGACTTTTTTCATGAAATAAAAATAGAAAAAATACCTATGAATTAGCCAAAATTGCTCCAAATGATTTGAAATGTCAAGATTTACGATTGGTCTAAGGCCTAAACATTTTCGTCACCTTATTATGAAACACCTTGTACATACTAGTACCTAAGTATTTAGAAAAAAACTTAAAATGAGATTTTACACTAGAATTGATTAGATTTAGGATTGATGAATCTTTAATTGAAATTTTGACAAGTTCGATCATATAAATTTGGCCAAATTTTTTCAAATTGGAATAATTTTTTACTTATTGAAATGACTTCGATATTTGGGATATGAGGTAAGTACTGATGGTGAGAACTGATATTGTAATACTGTAGATACAAGTATTTTATTCATATTTCATACTTTAAGAAATTGAAGATTTCCTATACTTACAATTAAAGTATACCTATGTACCTATATGACAAAAAAGTCTTATAAAATGAATCATTGTTGAGTAGAGTCTTTTTTTGGTTAGTCTAGCAAGTAAATAACATTTTGAGTTTTGAGTAGAAAAAAAGGATCAGATTGAAGTAGAATAAAAAAAAGTAAAATGGAAAAAAAGAGAAAAGATCACGACTTTTCTTCAAAATCTCCAAGTAGAGTCATCGAGAGTAGATGGAATCAAAATGGGATTTTTTTCCTACTATACTATCTAGTATACTTCAAACTTGAAGAATTTTGCCCTATGTCATTTGAGAATTTATAAAAGGACCTGTCACAAGAAGAATTATGAAAACCTTCAAAAAATTCTCAAGAAAAAAAAATTTCCAAAAAAAAATCGAATGCGAAATTGAAGGAATGAATATAAAAATGTCTTGTCTATCTATTCTTCGATTATTCTGGTTAAATTACAGATATGACTTTATTTCTCTATATATCTATAAGGTACTAGAGCATATGTATTCGGTTAGTTTGTGGTTTTTTGCTCAGCTCATGACAGATTAAGTTTACTTTCAAATTTTCCAATATCTTTTGTTATTCAAAGCTCAAGAGATTCAAAGAATTTGTCAATATTATATTTATTTAGTAAGGTACTTTTTACAAGGACTCTATAAGGGAAATCTTACAAAATTGAATTGGATTTATTTAAATTTTGTCCAGATAACAGTATCTAGGTACTCATATCCACTTCTGTTTTCAGGTATCCAAGACTTGGCACATTTTTTGATTCATACTATAACAGATTGAAATACTTGAAATACTAATAGATTGAAATCTCTTTGAAATACCTACTCAAATTTTGAGCAAATAGGTATTTTAAGCTTATTTTGTTATAACTTTAGGATTAAATTTTGAAATTTTAGTTTCAAATTCAATTTTTGAGAATTTATGGTGAAGTTTCCCAGTACTAGTATTCAACATGTAGTATGCATTGTATCAAATTATACCGATATGTAGGTATTACTACCATTTCCATTATTTATTATTCAAAAGCCATCAATCCAAATCCAGTATAGGTATCTAGACTTTTAAATTTAGCTGAAACCTTAGAGGGCATCATTATTTTGCAAAACTGTGATTTGATATCAACATGTAGTACTTATACTGATACAGTAGTAGTATGAAAAAAACCCATTTATTTATCTCAGGTTTATATTTATTCAATACAAATTCGGTACACAAAAGAAGTAATACCCCAAATACGAGCACATACAATGAAACTGAAACATTCTTAAAAAACTATTGTACCTTTTAAGAGTTCTACTACTTTATATGTAAAAAAAAGTGTAAAGAAATTTCTCTCAAGTAAGTATGCAAAGAATGGGCATTCGTTTACACAACAAAAAAGCAGTTCTCACATACTTACTTATATCTGTATAGGTACAATATAGGATACAATATTGAGAAGAAAAAAAAAGTTGGATTTCGAATTGACTGACTAAGGATTTGATAGAAAGAGATTGTGAGATTGAATTGACCTAGCTGAAGATGAAGATAGAAAAGTATACTTATTTTGTGATATTCCTAAAGAATTGGATAAGCTGATAAGAAAATGTTCAAAAAGTTTCTCAGAATGAGTCTGACAAGTAAAAGGATACCCTGTATAGAAAAATCTCGAGATTTTTACACGATATTTTCAACTTATACAAAATTTGTATCAAATATGATAAAATTCCCTTGCTTAGTAGTTTTTAAAAACTACTGCTGATAAGTATCTGTAGTCTGTAGTAGGTAGTGATATTAGAGTAGTTTTATGGACCAAATGCACATGACTTTGACTATGACATGACAGTCGACCAGAAGAAAGTATTTTATTTTATTTTATCCAAGTTAGACAGTAGTAGACAGGGTAAAAAGACAAAGTCAGGCTCAGATATTCATTTTGTCCTTTTTTTCCGAAAAAAATTGTAGAAATGTAGAATATGCTAAAAGTACGAATAATTCTCATATAGTACCATTTTGGTTGGTTGATTCTGACTTTGACTTTTGAGTCGCCGATCAATTTTTCAAGAAAAAAGTGAACATGTCCTACTCTTCAAAATTATTTCTCACTAGATATTTGAGTTACTACTTCTAGTACTGTTTTATCAGAAATGTTTGAATTTGTAAAGTTGTAGTTTTTGGTTGGTTTTTGATCATACCTAATATCTAGTTCTAACTACAATGCAATAGTAAGTTGGATATCCACCTGAGGGTTCATTCTCAAATACTCAAATTGTACAAGAGGCAAGAGATAAGGTGAATAAAAGAGCTAATATTGATATATGTTTTACTGGCTGTGCAAAATTGAATGAAATAATAAAAGTACTAAAGTAGGATATAGGGCTTTCATTTCCGCTCAGGCTCAAATGAATTGAATCTGACCTAATCTTTGAGTCTTATCTGCCTTATACTAATACTAGTACTAGTCACTATGTATAAGGCCCCAAGCAAATCCAAAAACTAAACTCAATAAACAAACTGTTATCCCCTTAAGTATTGAATATATTTGTACCTTGCAATCTAATGAACTAGCATTCATTTCCATTTAGCAAAAAAGATAAAAATAAAGTTATACGAGTAGGTACTTTTTTCAAGGAAAACTGATGCCTACACTCTACAAATACCTATATTTACTAACTATTAGTAATTTGAGAAATGCTAGATTTGAAAATTAATGTACAATATGATACTAATAACAAGATATTACAGAATTTTGACAAAAGTATGAAAAGGAAAAGTTAGTCAGGCACAAATTGACTAGAATTATAGTAGATTTTATCTAGAAAATTGTAAGATTTGAAACAATACTCCAATTAAGCCTTTATATAAAGGTATTACAAAATTTGAAATAATTTGACCTTTGTTGAACTCTTATATTGATGATGTTGAGATATAAATTATGCAATTTGCTTAGGGACATGAGAATACAGAATATCTTTATAAGAACTAGTTAGTTCAAGTTTTAGAAGGTACTATCAGTAGTTGAGTAAACACTATAGTGTATTTTATAATTTCTTATCATGAAATCAACTTGCTTGGTATGGTGTTTATAAGAATTTTTCATAGAACTGTAATCTGACTATCTCATTTAATTTAGAGCTTATTATAATTATTATTATGCCCTTCTATCCTTAATCTAAACAATTCGGTTATTTCCGCTCAAGTTTCAGCTTTTTCGCTGAGCTTGGAAATTTTCAAGATTTTGCACAAACTATTTCTAACTGTAGATTCTGAGCTTTATAAAATACTTATTACTAAGATAGTCGGATATTACTCTACCTACTGACTACTGATACTATTATTATGGTACTTGTATACAATAGAGTAGTAGAGTATCTATTATGAGAAGTTTTCCAGTTTTCACCCTACTTTAACTTTCTCAGGGGATAGTTCTGAGGAATTAAGGTGGTACTACTATGAGAATAGGAAAGTAAACGAGTCAATGAACTTATACTTGGATGGATGGACAAAATCCTGTGTGTCTTAAGTAGGAGATCTCTCCTACTTGAAATTTTCGAAGGAAGTGAAGTTGATAACGACAACTATGATATTATATTAGAGAAGGTATAGAAAAAGAATTTTGACAAGTAAGAGAATCACAAAATGAGAAAAACTTCAACTCGACCCTTCCCAGTCTCATCAAAAAGTTCAATTACCTGCGAAAATCCTTGTTTTGAATACAAATATTTAAAATATTTGACAAAAATTTAGTGTATTTTTGAATCAAGAAATTGTATTGAAATTGAAATCACAAACTCGAAAAAATTTGAATAGAAAAACAGCTAGAAAACCAAAGGATCTTGAAAATTTGAATAAAAAAATCGACAGAAATCGAAAAATCTTGAAATACCTATCTTGAATGAAATACCTATAGTTGAAGAATACAGAAGCTTAATGGCTCATTGCTGTGAATTATTAATGTGGTTAAAGTTGGACTACTCCATTTCAACTTTTTTGAATAAAAAAAAATTACTAATCAGTTATGTAACTGACTCAAGTATTCCTTTACTTGTGATTCCCCAAGTATGACTTGGACTTGGACTGACTGAGTTTTTGAACAAAACTTTTACTCGAGGGATGCTGCTAAGACAGAGGAGAAACGTGAACAATGTTCATATTTATATGAGACACTTTATTTTCTCTAAAAACTAACACTAACTTGGCTTTGGCTTATACTTATGACGGGACAGGCAAATGCAGAAATGAAAATTTAATTAGACCCAGCCATTTTAGTGAGGAAAAAGTCAAAACTTTGATTCAAATTAGGCCTTTATATTAGAGAATTTTATGATTCTAAAAACTAGTAAAATAAAATATGGGTCAAATTTTCCTCTAATTCCTTTGGAAAGAAAACTTTAATCGTATAACAGATATTTATTAGTAGAATGAAATTTTACTTTTGATTCAAAACACTGGTCATACAATAAAGGTCAAAATTTTATCGAATAAAATAGATCACAATCACAACAGTTCATTAAACAAACACACCAAATTTAGATTTAAAAAAAAATCAAAATTGAATTATTTCTAAAAGAAAAGTCAAATGAATATTTGTAGTCAAAATTTTTGAATTTTTAAATACAAAGCTTTTTAACTGGATTGAATTCATCGTATTATTATTATCTTAAATTTTCAATTTGAAATTCTAGTTTTCGTATGATTTATCTGAAAAATCTAGGTTTTCAAAATTGAAATTTGGCAGAAGAATACCCCTATATAATTGTATTTATTAAAAGTATCTTTATAAAATACTGATACTATCTCATGAGTATCAGTAGGATATGCACTTATTTTGTAATATGTTATAGGCATTTTTATATCATTAAATTAAAATAATTCTAAAAATTTTATATTTTTTGACATTTTTTCAATGAGACAAAAGACAGAAAAAGTAGAGTAGGTATATGTATGAGCACCTAGAGGTAATTGAGATTACTTATTTTTTGGGTAAGGACTGTGCTTGACTTATAATTTAAATATTCAACTAGAGAAAAAGGATCATTAAAAGTCCTTCAGGGGATTGCATTAGCTAACTACAGATATCCATTTAAATCTATGTGTATAGTATACACATACACCCTGTGTATTTTTCGGGATATGAGAAATTCACTCGAGTCTCACAAATTGTCTCATTTCACAAGACTTACCTTATTTACTATTATACAAGTACATACACATTTACTTATACAAATTACTAGCAATGGTAGTACCTTACTACTATAGGCTAGAATAGGACTGAAGGCATTGTGAATTATAAGTTTTGAAAAAAGAAATCTTGTGATTCTGATGTCTAAATCTCAAAGTTTTGTGCACCTGACTTATTTTATGTCCAAATGTACAAATTAGCTAATTCCTAATGGATGCAATTGCTTGATTTTATTTTCTTTTTAATTTATTTAAGACTTGACAGACGACTAAAAGTATTCAATGTAATTAGATATAGGTACCTTATAGTCATACTATACTATCAGTAAGAGTAAGGTACTTGTTTAAAGGACTGTAGAACCTGTGGGGAATCTTTTATTTGAATTTAAATTGCAAAATATCTCTCGATAGTGAAACTTTCCTTCAATGAATTTCGTTTGACGATGAGACTTTTTCTTGGATCTTTTGATCTTCTTTTTATACTTTGTATTTTTCCCTATTAGTCATTCTACATAGCAGTAGATTTTCAAAGTCTTATCTTTATATATACCTACTCAGAATTTTCGAGATAATAATGCTTAAGGGGGGGCGCGAATGAACTTTCTCTTTTAGCCTTTCTCCATGTTAGGGATAGCAAAATAGTAGGTTGGGGAAAAGTTAATACAGATCTAACCATAAATAATTAAGTGTCATGTGAGGTATCAATGAAATCACAATTGATTGCACTAGAAGCTTTAATCTATCTAAAAATTTAGAAATTTTTTTAGTTAGGTAAAAAATGCCATTAAAATAACGATATATTTTGTAATTTTTTTAACCTACCTAAAAAAAATTTTAACTACTGTTTTGCTATCCCTAACATGGAGAAAGCCTAAAAGAGAAAGTCCTTAAACACCTGCCCTTAAGGGCAGGTAAAAGAGAAAAATGTCTTGTTTTCTTCCGGTAGATCACAAAAAATGAAAGAATTTTTGAAATAAAAAGCTTTTTATTTATTAAAGTGCATTTGTCTACGTTTTGAAAAGCTTTGTACTATCAAATTCATTCTCCATTCTTTATGCAAGTATACTTAAAGTTTTTAACTTACTTTCCAATTTCCCTATTGAGTTCAAGCATTTGTTGGTGACAACGTGTGTAAAATGTTGTTTGTGCTAAAATATAGTATTAATTAAATTTTGAGTATGAAACAGCATTAGAAAACGGATCAAATGGCTCAAATGGATTTTTTTACCTTATTAGATTTTGAGAATATCTTTTGAAAAATTTCAGTCAGACTTCCAAATATTCGTTAAATAGGGTTCATATAGTAGGTACTTAAACCTAATTACTATATTATCCCTTTATATTCAAATAAAATCCATTTGACCCATTTGAAGTGATTTCATCTACAATAAGTTAGGATCTACAATTTTTTAAATTATTTTACCTGCTGCAAGTGACTTTAAATTTTCGACAAGTCGATCTCTGGCCACGTTCAAAACATCCAGTTGAGTTTTGACAAGTTCAGATTGTTGTGTAAACTCTGTTTGACATTGAATCACTTCTTGTTCCGCCTAAAATACATTTTTAATTTAGGTAGGTATAATACATATTGCTTAGTATATCAGTATGTCTAATTCCATGCAAAAGTACACTAATTTAATTACTAACTAATAAGAGGTATCTGTATCTGAAATCTGAATTACCTGTTGTATTAAAACTCTAGGATTCGACCCATCCTTCTATTTCGAAATATTTGTTAGAAAAGTTTAGTAAGACAAAAACAAAAACCACACAATTATCTGATTAGTTTTGTGATTTTGATCAAAAGAATCATAAAAGTACTTACAGGAGCTGTATTTGTGCTCCGAGCTTTTCTCAGACGGTTTTTGGCAGCGTCCAAGTCAAGTCTGAAAGAATAAAAAGTACATTTTAGAAATCTATGATTCCCAATTTTTAAGAAATGTAGGTACCTTCGGTTCTCCAGCGTCTTTTTTTCTTGCATGGCATTTTTAACTAAAACGATAAGAAATTCCAATTATTTTCAAAAGGTGTTAAATTAAGATATAGGCATTTCTTTTACAAACCTTCATTTTCCAAAAACCTATTAAGTGGCTCAATAAAATTGTTCATCGAGAGTTCGACAAAGGCCCTTTCTGTTTCCCCTAATTTCATTTCGGTTTGACCTACTTTGATTAACATACTTCCTGTAAAATTACAAAAAATATCAAGTTATAAACTCTCATTGATACAGTGCAGGTACAGTACAGATACGTATTTGTACAGATATGCTATTGGTTGTTTACCATAGGCAGATGTTGGACCAAATTCATTTCCACTTTCAATCATTCCAGATCCGAGATACTGTTTACAAAAGATATTTATTTATGAACCATAATGGAAGGTATAAATGATAGCTTACGTATAGACAAAAAAACCACTTATAGGCTAAACTTACCTCTAGATTAGTCATTCTTGCTGGTCTCTTTTTCTAAAATAAAAGTTCACCAAATTATCTTTTGATTTGAAATAGGTTTACTCAGGACCAGGATTAGTTAAAAAGTTGGTATATAAATACATGTTGAAAAGTATTTTAATTGTGAAACAATTCATTTTCATACCTCAATTTTTTCCATCAAAAAATCTTCAACTCGATTTCCTTTAAAGATAGCAAAAATCATTTTAAAAAAATCTCTTATTCTAAGGCACTTTTGTACTATAAAATGTTTTCACCACGGACTTTCACTTTTTAAATTACATAGTTTTAAGGGCAGGTTTCTATGAACTTTGTCTTTTAGCCTTTCTCCATGTTAGGGATAGCAAAACAGTAGGTTGATCAAAAGGTCCTCCAGATCTAACTATAAATAATTAAGTGTCATTTGAGGTATCAATGAAATCACGATTGAATACACTAGTTCCTCTATTCTATCCAATTTAGAATTTTTTTAGATAGGTAAAAAATACGTTAAAATGACCATATATTTTGTAATTTTTTTAGCCTAACTAAAAAAAATTTCCAAATTTTTAGATAGAATATAGGAACTAGTGTATTCAATCGTGATTTCATTGATACCTCACATGACACTTAATTATTTATAGTTAGATCTGAAGGACCTTTTGATCAACCTACTGTTTTGCTATCCCTAACATGGAGAAAGTCCTTAAAAACCTGCCTTTAAGGTAAGCATTCCTCAAAATTGTTATTTTAGCGATTTTATTTTGTAAATTACCCGGATTTGGCTGTAAAACGGCTTCGGTATCTTTGACAAGCCTTGTTGTTAGAGCCTATATTAAAAGATAGGAAATAGTTTAATGTATTATTATCAAGATACTTGTAAGTATAGATATGCCTATTTTAGGTTTTGCATTTTATTTGAAAGAAATTTTTAACTTTTAACTACCTTTGTATTTTCCATTTCTTTTAATCTACCCTCAAGAACCGGGTCCAAATTAGTCGATTCTGTCTTGTACAAAACCTATAAATACAAAAAAATAAAATCTCAGTAATTTTACATTCTATTACATATAAGTATGATTTTTCATATTATGTAAATGATAGCCTTGAGAAAAGGGGTCTTATGATATTCCAACTTTACTACCCATATTAATTATTTAGTAGAACTTTCCTTGAAATTTTAGGTCTACAGAATGCATTCTAAAAATTCGCAAATTTTTTCCAGAAATCAATTCATTTAAGGATTGGGAAAAATTTCCTTTCTTTCTTTGAAAATTTCCTTTCTCAAAAACTAACTAACCCTAAGAATATTCATAAGACCCGTTTATCTTTTTAAGCTAAAAAATTTGTTTAATAATAAAAGAGAACCTCTTCGGTTTTTTGTAAAGCACGACCCAAAAACTGCCCAGCATCTCCAACCAGCTTTTTTACATTGAAATCCATAATCAAATTCAAAAAATTTCAATTCTCCCTATAATTATAATAATTAAATGTATCTGCAGGTAAGGCCAATTCTTTGATGGTTTTTTTTTGTCTGTTTAGTTTCCAATTTCCAAACTCTGAAAATTATTTGACAGATTTGAATTTGAGCTGTACAATTAACTTAATTACAATTAGAATTTAACACAGAGAGCTCTTTTTTGATTATATCAGCAGTAGTAGTATAACAATACTTAATTTCTCTAGAAAAAAGAAGGCAATCTGGGTGGTTTAACAAACTGGTAAAGGTTAAAAGTTGAGTTTGAAACAAAACTGGACTTTTTCTCCAGCAGCAGAAGCTGTTTAGTTTAGAAGAGTCTTGCAAAGTATAAAAATCGATACGAGTTGGGTGACGAGAATTTTACGAATTTCGGAATCCGAACCTGCCGCATTATACCATACTCAAAGTGTATGGGGGTTACCATTACCATACCCATGGTTATATTTATAAAAGGTACCTACCTTATCTACTTGAGTATTTTGAGAATAAAGTTGTAATACCCGAAAATTTGAGGAGAATGAGAAACTAGAACAAACTCTACTAACTCATATACAGTAGATATGTATGTATGTACAAACATATCTTTATTTTATAGGTTTACAAACACCCAAAAGAAAAAGATCTTTCTAGTCTAGTAGTCAATACTCAAGCTCCAACAAAGTCCAAAATTATATAGTACTTTAATCTGAGTTTTGATGTTGTAAAAGTTGTAAAATGCAAACTTTTATATGACCTTTTACACTAGTAGAACATTATAGTACTTGGATATTTAAATATATTTTCGGATTACCAATTCAATCGTCACCCAAAATAATCGTACCATACCATACCATACCAAATACAACTAGGTTAGAATAGCACAATACGAGTATGCAAAAAAAAAATCTTATTAAAATATTTATAGATAGCATAGCATATAACAAATTGTTGTCGAAATAATCGATAAAATCGCAAGATTCTCAATTTCAGCTCTTGAAAACCAGATTTTTATCTACATTTTACAAATAAATACACTGATCATGAGAGAAACTTCCGAGTTTACACAGGTGAATTAGATAATGTTTCAAAAATTTACTTATTAAGGAAAGATTAGGCCAATTTTTCTGAAAAGACAGACAAAAATCGGGCACTATAGCATTCTAAGCCCTTCGTTAAGTAAGGAAAAGGAACTAATATAATTATAAAGCAATTCAATTCGGTTTCGGTTTGTCTTTCAAGAGTTTCAAGAAATATAAAATGTATAAAAGCAATTTTGACAAAATACCTTAACTTAAATTCACCTATCTTTTTGCAAAAAATACTTAAGGCTTAACCTTTTCTTACAGTTCCATTACTCCAGGAGATACTCAGGTAATAGTAATAGGTATGTATGACTTAGGTACCTTTCTAGGTCAATTCAATTTAAAAATGTAAAAATGTTTATAAATAATTGA